>CANNZV010000584.1:257587-291967 GCA_947561585.1 Caprella mutica
ATCCAATATCAATTTTGAGAGAGTATAGTCCTAATATAAATTAAAATTTCTAATATAGATTTGTTTGCTAACTTAAGTATCATTTACTTATTATTCACTAGCATTATTTTCAAAGGCAGAAGAGGTTATCAAAGAACGTGACAGCCAGCTAATAGTACTCTAAAGAGACTGAATGCGAAGCTGGAACGAAACTTTTTCAATTATCTAAGTTGTGACGATGTGAAAACGATTCTTCTTTTAGAAGACTAAAGTGTTTTCGAACTTTGTTTTCAGTCAATCAATTCGTCGACAATGCAAATGAGAAGAGAACGTAACATGTGTTAGTAGAAAAGGTCTATAGTATTTTCCTGTGAAAAAATCATGAAGAGTAAAAATATATCACGAGAGATTGTCTTCATAACTAAGTAAATTGTTTTAGTGAGTAATAATTTGTTTTCGATGAGGGAAATTAGACTCCATTCGTCTCCCAGTGCTTTTCTGAATGAATTTAGATTTCATTTCCTTTGAACTCTGAGAATGAATTTAATAGTCCCATCACACAATAATGGAGAATTCTTATATCGTATTCACATCAGCTATAATGTTTAATTTTTTATGACTCACAAATATTTCCCCTTCTTCTAAAAGCATAAAAGATAGATAACCAACAGCTAGATAATGACTTCAAATTTTCAGAATGGTCAATTTCACGGCTGCTTCACTGCCGCAGCTCCCCCTTTCTATCAGATCACAGAGAGTAATGGACTGTGCTAATTATCCAGAGAGAGTGGTTAGTGTCATCAACTCTAGTGTGGTAATTTAGGAACATTAAAACTAATGATCAATTAGTAATTAATATATTTGTTAGACATTTATGTAATATGACCTATATTTATGTAATAAATTACTGTAATATATATGATATATTGAATAAATTAATACACATTTAAATAATTCTGTAATTATCATTGGTATCATATATAAATAGGTTATTTTTTTCATTTAGAAGTGGTTTGACAATTCCAAAGAAGATCCACCCTTTCTACTATCAATAATAATTTAATTTAATTTCCAATAAATTTTTTTGGACAAACTTCAATCGGATAATTGACGTCATCGTCTAATACAAACTACTTCAAACTATGAGTTTATTTCTAATGATTTTCGTTTTTTTTCGGTACAATACACCAATTTCACATTCATATTGCAAATATATTTTTTATTCTGATTCCACTGAATGTTTCAGCCGTTGATGAGGATAAAATACCAGAAATTTTGCAACAAAAATTTTGGTAGAAATGATTCATCTCACATTTATTTTTTTCCAATCAAAATATTCTAACTGGTAAAAGAATATTTGTTATATCTCAACAGTAAGTCAGAATTTGTGTTCCTATGTCTAGTATTATGTTCGAAGTAAAATGGCATTTTGTGAGGTTTTCACAACACATTAATTATTTCTTTCAATGGATTGCACGTCAGGGATTTAATTGAATTCACATATATATTTACTTCAAATGCCTTCACGTCAGCATATTCATCAACTCTACTCATTTATTTCGTGCAATTGCCTTCACGTCAGGGATTTCTTAAACTTTAATCATTTATTTCGTCCAATTGCCTTCAATTCATGGATTTCATTAACTCTACTCATTTATTTCGTCCAATTACCTTCACGTCAGGGATTTCTCAAACTTTAATCATTTATTTCGTCCAATTGCCTTAAATTCATGGATTTCATTAACTCTACTCATTTATTTCGTTCATTTGCATTCACGTTTGGGGATTTCATTAACTCTACACAATAATTTCCTTCAGTTGCCTTCAGTCAGAGATTTCATTAGCTGTGTTTAC
The DNA here is from genome assembly GCA_947561585.1 of Caprella mutica. NCBI lineage: Eukaryota > Metazoa > Arthropoda > Malacostraca > Amphipoda > Caprellidae > Caprella > Caprella mutica. The sequence goes on from CANNZV010000584.1 coordinate 259,421, forward strand.
AATCATTTGTTCTCCTTCCTAGTTATGAAATGAAGAAAATATGCCTAGCTTTGTTGAAACTTACAAACTAATTCATCTCTGATATTTTCAAAGTTATGTGAGGAATAAAATATTAATCTGAGATAAACACATTCGATAATTGAAATGAATTAAACTTTACGTATAAGACCTTACATTCTAAATAGGTTCTTCCTTTCAATTTCACCACATATTTAAAGTTACTTAACATTCACAGTATTCATACTTCCTTGAGAATAGTATTTACTTTTTAGGTTTGATTGCTTGAATTTATAACTTTTTTAATTTGTGCGAACTAGTAGACACAGAAATATGTATTCCAAATGAAAAAAGTTAGAAAATAACTATTTATAAATATAAAACTAGTATGGAAATTTGTTATATATTGTTACAAAAAAGTTCCATTGTAAAAAAATACTGAAAATATAGTGAATAGGTAGAATTTAAAATTGGGACCCTTTTAATTGTTTCCCAAATATTTTTTCGATTATACAATTCAAACATTGGAATAGTTTAAAGGTGTAACAACTTTTTTGGAAACTTTATGTGATGAACTTACACAAAGTAGAGTTTGTATAACCCTAGTAACTGATGATCTTGAAAAAATAATGAATTTAATTCAAACCGATTTGGAAGCTGTACTTAGGAATTTGTAGCAATTACTCTTCACTTAATCACATACGATTTGATAAAAACGAAGGTGCTTATAATTGAAATTCTCAAATTATGAGCATTTATTAAAAAAAATAGGCGTATGTTTATTATCTAAGCTCCCTTGATCCAGGCATGTGATACATTAGTGTGTTAGTGTGTTTGGAAACAAAAGAATGTCACATTACGATCAGATATCTGTAACTCTTAATGGCATTGAGAGATGTACTCGAGAATAGCGCACGCGGAGCTCCGTACTGACTGGCACCCGTAAGGATAGAAATTAAATGGTTATAGTTTCTAACTGTTTTGTGTGGCCATAGTTATACGTTTTTCAACCCATAATTGCCTGTCATTTCGAGATATTTACGTCGTGTCATTAGAAGTTTAGTCGTATTTCTTTATCAAGCAAAAAGAAAAGAATTTAACGAATAAAACACTCGTTGAACAGCTTTGTGAATGTATTTGCATAATTCATTCTTTGGCAAAGTTTCATTTTATCAACTCATGGATAAAGAGACTCGTAATTTTGGGAATAAAGATGAATGATGAATCTTATGGAGTGGCGTTGAGAAACTACCTTTATGAAGTTAGTGGAGTACTGACAGATGAGAGTGATGAGGCTGTAGAAGCTTCACCTTACTAACCTAGGTGCTCGTTCGTGCGAGCAAGTTCACAAAGAAAAATATCGAAAATAACATCCGATTTGAATATTGCATCTAATGTTATTTACTTTTTATCATAAATACATATGACTAGTGAAAGTGGAAGGTGATGTATGGTAAGATACTCATATATTGAGCTTTTGTTCTATTATTTCAGGCGTACACACAGAGAACGGTTTTGTTAAATTTACAAAACGTATTTTGTCGAAAACATTTGGTTATGGTAATGGGAAAATTTTGTTATATTAACCATCAATTGAGTTAAATCAGCAATAAAATATTGTTCAAAGATTTCTTCACTACAACAAAATATTTTTTTAAGTTAACAGTACATTTTTTGTTATGGAATATTGTTAAGGTTACTAAAAAAGGTTTGTTCATATTAATTTAAATATTGCTATGATAACAATATAATATTGTTAAATGTTTTTTTATTTATAACAAAATGTTTTTGTAGTAGTAAATTGAAAAATTTAGTTAAAATATAACATTGTTGTTTAACAAAATACCTTTGTCTTTATAAATAATAATTTTGCTACAACAATATTATATTTTTGTTGATAATTTTTTTACTATTAACAATATTATATTGTCATTAGTAATAATTATCTGCTATTTCTTTTTGTTATTAGGCTTCATATAAATTTCAAGTTACCACAATATGTATTCATTGTTCGTACAGAATCAATATATATATAAATTTATACGTGTTTCTTGAGTGCTATTTTGCATCGATATTCCCACATATGTACCACGCGTGATGTCCCTCGTCTGTTTTACGCGGGAAAAAGTAATGCATTGTGTCTTGGTGCAAATCTAAATGGTAAAAATATTGATACATATTGCAGCAAGTTCATTCCAAAGCCTTATTTACGTATCATAACTACGTAAGTAATGATACACACTAGTAGGTATCTATGTAGGTATTGATTGATAACACCTAGTAAGAAACTAGGTAGGTAGGAGGGAATTGATAAATATTAATAGATAGCTATTTTAAAAATATTCAATTTAAATGTTCTATTGCTTGTCATTATAAAAAAGAAAAGATACGAAATCAATAGAATATTAAATAATATTTATTTATAATAACTATAAAAGGCATGCATGTTTTCATATTAGTTATAGTTCATTCCAATCCTACTTCTACCATGTTCAGGATGGCTGAGAGGTTAGGGCCGCAGACTGGAGTTTGGAGATCGTCGGTTCGAGTCCTGATTGTACCACTGCATTTCTATGTTCATTCATTCCCATTTAATTTGTATATAACAACTTGTAACATTAAACTAATTTATATACAGCCAAATTTACATATACAATATATGAAATATAATAAGAAATAGTAATTAAAACAGCATAATCTATTTTTCAGTTAAAATAACAAAATGATTTTGTTACTACAAAAAATTATTTGTGTTGCTTTAATTATACTTTTTGTTGACATAACAAAATACATTTTTTGAAGTAACAGTATTGTAATGTTACTATAACTAATAAGCTCTAGTTACTGTTACCTTAAAAATTCTAGTGTACCTATAACAAAAAAACCTTAACAAAAAAATATATTTACTGTAACAAAATTATTTTGATGGCTCATAGCTGACTAATTTATTTTGTTGATACAACCAAAAACCTACTTTTTTTTGTTGTATCAACAAAACCGTTCTCTGTGTGTATGTTATTGTACCTTTAATGTTTTGAATGGATGAAGCTGTGTTATAACACACTCGATCCTCAAATCATACCCATTCCATATAGAACAATAATACCGAAGAAATCTTCATCTTATCTTTGATTATTACATATTAAAAGAATTGTTATTATTTTCTTGTTTACTAATAGATCTGTTTAAAGGCGATTCCTTGATATTCTATAAGTTTTATTGAGAACTATTTCGTGCGAACCAGCAGCTAGTTCAGTGAGTAAAATTTCCAGGTCTTGGATACAAGGGTTGGAGAAGGAAATTATGTTACATACTCACATCTTCATTCTCCTAAATAAATAAAATTATTCTTAAAATAATACAACAATACGTCTCTAATTACTCTTCTATCTCACATTTTTGTTTCACTAAAACATTTTTGCTCATCTAATTAGCATAGTGTGTGCTCATTTCTCTGAATCAGCTAAATAACCATTGACGGATGTAGTCTGTGCGAAATTACAGAGAATTCAAAGTCTACGAAAGCAAACAATCTTCTCTTCTAATTAAAATTCAGGCATCAAATCACAAGAGTAAACAGCTCTCATTTTAAATTAAACTGTGCTGGCAACCAATTAATATTCTTTCCTTGTGCAAAATAACAAATATGGAAAAAATTATCTATTTTTACATTATTCATTAGAATGAGGAAGCTGTATTGTGTAATTTGAATATGAACAATACACATTATTTCTGTTTTAACTGTTAAAGACGAGATTAAGTTATTAATTTGAGAATAAAGGTGGACACTAACGAATAATTAATATAAAAAAGGTGTATATGGTAGTTATATCGTAGCTATCATAACTAGTTTCCAGTCTGGTTAATGGAAATATAATAAATTATAAAAGGCGTACAATGGAGACTATTTTTACATAATACAAAAATCTATGACTACATATACATACAATAATCAATTAATCGGCAAAAAGGTGAAGAAAATTTCGAACATTTGTGAGTAAAGATCCTATCGTCCAATAGATCTTTTACTCACATGTAATTGGAACTTGAATAACACTAATTAATGGATAGTAAAGGGTAGATAGATCCTAGTAATCATTAAACTTCATTTATTCTAGCATGATTAGACAGGCATATCAGTTTGTTTGGACACTAATCTTAAATTAGATGTCACTAATATCAAATTATTAGTTAATGAGATAGGGCATTGTGGGTTCTTGCAATACATAAGTTTCACAATAATATTCATAACTAAGCTTATAGTTTTTATTTTTAAAATAAAAGTCTCCTATACTGTTACGTTTTCAAGTTATGGTGAAGGACTGAGGGTGCACTGAGTCTCTAATTGGAAATAATCTCTTTTCTTCGGAAGCAATAAAAAGTTAAGAGACAACAATACATTTGTTTGTTAAGAGGAACACTCCAAGTGACTTCTTCTGTTGTCTCACTTTTCTCGCTGCAGTAAAGAGAAAATAAATAGATGAGAGTTACTCTGTGAAGAAGAGAAACTAATGAATAGGAAGAGATAAATATATACTTATTGAGAATGATACGCTCGTTAGTCAGCTTTGGAACCATATTCATTAAAATTTTACTATTAGTAAGCGATAGTAAAACTATGATTATTATATTTCCTCAAGGTTTAATTCAATTTAATAATCCTATTGAAACAGTTTATTGGTTCGAATTGATTTACAAACTGTAAAAAATTACAAACAACTACAAACAATAGTTGTAAAATTATATTTTACAACTATTGTTTTGAAAATAAATAAGCAAATAATATCAAGAAGTTATTTCACCCAATTTTATATGACCGACCATTGACTTGTGATATAGTTTCTGAATTTGAATCCGGTGTCAATGTAGAATGATTGACGTGAAGGATCTTTTCAAAGAATTCGAAACCAGTGACGGTTTCAAAATAACAATTCAAACTTTTATGGACAAAAGAAATTAAATGCAAAGGATATTACTATTACTATTCTTTCAAAGAATGTGCATGTAAGATATAAACATCCAAACGTGATCATACGACAGTTAAGAAATTCTACTGTTGTAAGAAACTGATGAATCAAAGGGATGCACTTAGGTTGTATGTAAAGTAGAAATAGGTGAAACCTAGATTCATAGATTTTCGAAACCGTTAAAGTTTCCTCCAACGTAATCATTATCGTTCAACAATAGGTAAGGATGATAAACTAGATTTACAATAATAAATTGGATATTTCTTTTGATTATTGTTGAATTTTTACAAATTATGTTAAACTATTTTCCGAGCTTGATTAATATGTTATGTAAAATATAATATGTCATCTATCTAAGCATAAAAAGTACATTCTTGACTCTAACTTTTATCATTTAGGTGTGATCGTCACAAATCGACAGACACTTTAGTTTCTCAAACGAAACATTTTTCAGACAGTCGAGAGTTTTCAAGTGATCTGAAATTTTATTCGTAAACGTCTTTTAACATTTGCATGATTCCAGCTAAATGAATGAGAGGGATAAATATATATGTATATATATAAGAGGTATATTTAAAGCTAATCGGTTTACAAAGTTTAAAATGTCATTCGTTTAGAATTTCACTGGACTTATTTTGTTCTTCGAGTAATTGTTCTTTTAATATTTAAATGTTAGAATTCCATTAAATACTATACAGGTAAGTGTTTTGTCAAAATTGACGGAATTGTATACTATCAATTTTATGGACACTTGTAATACTTCATTTTTTTATAATTATATCCGTGGCTCCGCAATAATTCCTTATTTAAAGTGTAAAAGAACCATTTAGTAAACTGATATCAGAATAATTTCATAACGATGCTACCACCCATTTGAAAATAGGAGCAGGTTGGAGGCAGCGGTTAAGCCGATCAGAGCAGTCACCTCGGAACTCAGGGAACAGGAAGAGCGCTGCGCGGTAGTCAAACTTACACTATTTGGGTGCAAATTTCACTCCGTCGTAACTATGCAGAACTACTCTGAGCCCCTACCCCTATTTGCCTAGCGCGCTGGCTAACTGTGGACGCTGTTATATATGTAATATAATAATACAGTCGTGGCTATGGGCAATGTACAATAGAAGCAGTAGTAGTATAGTAGTTCTGAGCAGTTACGATGGGGTAGAATTATCCACCAAACCGGACAGCTGCTCCCTGACTACCATGGTGACTACTCCGATCAATTTAACCGCCGCCTGGAACCTTCTCCTTTTTTCAATTGGTCAGCTGATTGCCAAACATATTTTTTGGTTTTGTGTGACGGACAGACAGACATCAATATTTTTTTTGATCTAGTAACAAAATAATTTATCATTCATACGACCAGCTGTTCGTGAAGTCCATTACTAGTAAATTGGTGTGAAGTACACTGTAAAGTTAGAAAAAATGTTGTTATTGTAATATTCGTTGTATTTGAAATTTTGTTCCTACTAATAGTTTACGATAGCAGAATACGCAATGTTAGCATTGAAAAGAAGAAATTTAAGGATCCGAAATGACTGTATTATTATTATTACTTTGTCTCTTTTTCCTTCGTTTTACACTTTATAGTACATTACATCATATTTCATTGATACAGTATCGAGCTGTGAGGTAATATTTAGAGGCTTATTGTATCTAACATTTAATCCAATCTAATCTTCAAGATTGTAAATATATACTGAGCTGGTGTGTGAGTCAAGAAAGTGTGATATGATTCTAACAAGTAATATGTGGTGCTAGATATCATGTACTATATGAATATATGTGTTGATGAATTCAACTTTAGAAATAACGAACTACATATCTATGATGTTCTATAAAACAATGACTTTATTAATTAACATCATAAAATGTTATCTTACTAGTTGAATTTTTTTGTTGTTGAAATTATCTAGGCATTTTATTTAATTTATATTTCATTATGATAATTAAATACTGTACTCTTGTAGAAATATTACCGTTACTTATTAGTTGATCCCATAAATATTATAAAAGAAACGATTATAAAAGAAAAAAGAAATAATCTATGAAATATGGAACTATATTTTTCGATGATAACCTTAATATAAACTTGAGTTATCTTATTGAATAAAGTTCATTAAAAATCCTACTTCTACTGTGTCCAGGATGGTCCTGTGGTTAGCGTCGCAAGCAGAAGTCAACATGGTGCTGGTTCGAGACTCGGAAATATCAATTCATTTCTTTCTCCATTTCTTTTCATTAAATTTGTATATAACAATATGTTTCATTCAACTAATTCATGTAAAGTCAAATGTACACGAACAAATACAGTATATGCTAGGGAATATTGATTTTGGTATTCTTATTTTTGTATTCTTCCTCTATTCTAGATATTCAAGGAATATTCAGGGAATATTCCCATTTGATCCCCTCGATATTGAGGGAATACACCCACACTATCCCAATTTTATTCCCTTGTTATCGAGGGAATAATAATTTCGGTATCCCTTGCCCTTCCCTTGTAATCGATGGAATATTCCAGAGTTAAAATTTTTAATCACATCATTATTCCCTCGATATCATTTGGGGATATCCCCATATCGCAAAAACATCAAAATAGGGCATCCCCTCGATAACGCTGTGGGTATCGAGGGAATAATTCCAGGGAATTTCCCCGGAATATCTCGGGGATATTTTTTTGTTAGCTGGGTTGGGTCCTAGAACCAACTATCACTAAAATTCTCCAAATTTTTATAGAATTGACTTTTCGATTTTTTTTTCTTTGTAAAAACGTTCATTTGATATTTACAATACAATGGTAAATGCAAAACTTGTTTTTTTCATTTGAAATATATCAATCAAAGATATGAAACAAATGGTTCATGGGTATTTTAGATTTTTTTTCTTTGTAAAAACCTTCATTTGATATTCATAATACATTGGTAAATGCCAAATAATTTTTTTTCATTTGAAATATATCAATCAAAGATATGAAACAAATGGTTCATGGATATTTCCACTTTGAAGATCTTGGCAATGTGAAAATTCTCACACATTTCTAATAGCCGATAAGGGTTACAGTTAACTGTTACAGTGATACATTCACATATATTTTTTTAAACCCATTTGTTGATCTCATGATTGGAGATCTATTTCTTATACTCCTAATATATTTGAATAAGTGTCAGAGAAGAGTCACACGTGAAATAATTATCACCAAGAACATAATGGTTGTAGCACTGTACTGGTAGATACTTATCGAGTACATAGAATATGCGCTGTTTTCTATTTTTTTCAAATTTTAGACATATTCTTACCCGGCACATTGGTAAAAGAGGCAAAACATATATATTTTCAGAATTTATAATAAAGATTGAGCGTCAAACTGAAATAAGAGATGTGTTGCTTAGGTTATATCACATGTCATGAGCAAGCAATATAGATCGAAAATATTTCATATATATTTATATATCTGGGAATGAAATATATAAAAGAAACGAAGTATAAAAGCTAATAATCCAATATATTGATATATTATATTTTACAATTACAATGTACAATGTTATATTTTCAATTATGTAAGAGAATAGATCCGCTTTGTAAAACTATAGAATCAATACTTACTTCTAGTGTTTTTATATCTTTTGTCTCGTAAAATAATAATGAGACCATTCCTTCTTTTAAATTCTATATCAGCATTGAGTTGACAGAATTATTTGAAAGTCTGATAGATGTCTTTGAAGCTGTACCTAATATATTCCAGCGAAAGGATCGTTAAGTCAATATATTCTTTGATGCTGGGCTCGCTATTATAAAGTGAGAAGGAAAATCACTATTTCCGTAAAATTTATGTTCATTTCACTCAACTTTAAATAATGATGAATGTTTGGGAAATAAATAATGGGAAAGACTCTGGTGTGTTTATCTTACTTATTTATTTTCATTCAATACAAATAATATTTATTAGTTAGTTGTTTTAGGATGAGAATTTCTGACTAATAAACAAATCGAAGAAAACATTACGATTGAAGTTACGTTCAATTATATTTGATGTTATTCTTATTTTGGATAATAATTCGGAGCAAGTGAAGATGACAGACCAGGGTCTGTCATCTTTACTCGGTTAAATTCTTGTCCGTTATGTTTACTAGCTTCATTTATGGTCCGTTAACTTTACTTGGTTAAATTATTAATATTTGACCAATAATAGGAATAAGAATATAATTTTGGGATCATAGATACCACATTAAAGTATTTAGATAGAAGTTTTTTCCATTTTTCAAAATGGATCACGCTTTTTTATCAATTCTTCCAATTATTGAAATATGTAAAATTAATGTATAATCATTAATATTATCATACTGTATATAAGGTTTTATTTTTATAAAATACTTAAGCAAATATTTTTTGAAACTAAAAAATGTATTCTGGTCCGGTAAATTTACAAGCTTATTTTATGGTCCGCTATCTTTACTAGCTTAATTTTTGGTTCGTTATCTTTACCAGTTTCATTTCTGGTCCGTCAAATTTACTTGGTCCGCTTCTGGTCCATTATCTTTACTTGCTCCAATAATTCTTACCAAGCCCAAACTTTGAGTAAATTCATAAAATCTATATCAAATTTATTGGGAATTTCTCATAAAAGAAGTGATATTCATTTCAAATTCCTGTATGAGAAATCACGTGATTTGAAGAACTCTGATCCTATTGTTTCACTTTCTTTGAAAAGAATAAATTTTTCTGATAAATAGAATCATTTGTCGGTATTTTTGCACAGCAATCCACTCAGACAACAGAAATCATTCGGAGTTATCGTCAGAACAAACAAACTCATCTCACTTTTGGTCTCTATTGCATACACACGAGGAGGATATAGTCATTGGAAAAATAAGAAATAATGTTACATTTGCACTTGTATCTAAATCGCAATTTCTGTTATTTCGTAGAGAAATTGCTGTAATCATTACCGTTTCTATCTTTACGCTCAAGTTTTTATTTAAATTTAGTATCTAACCAAATCGAGAGATCGATTAATATTATTTCTAAAGATTTCTACAGAAAAGAAATTATCAAGCAGATCAACCCCAGACAAGCATATAACCTCAAAGAGTCATAAACTTTAAAGTCTGTTTTTTTCTCCCATTAAATCTAATATGACTCATTATGAGACCCATTCGAACTTCAGAAAAAGAAGTTCCATGTAATAAATGTGACGACTGCTTTCGTTTGCTTCAGTTTGGGAAGTTAACAGGATACTAAATTAGATGTAGTGCATCAATAAATTAACCTTATCTACTACATTACTGTATAATAAAGTTACACAATTTCTAGAAAAATGTATTTGCAATTACTTAATAGCACAACATTGGTATCCTCTATCTCTATATATTATACATTCATAGCTTTATTCTCACTGAAGAATGAATTTCCATTTATTGTAATAATTTTTTTTCTTATCACATCAATATACTTTACTAAACTTTTAGCTCAAGAACATTTCCAAAAAAGTGACGTACCTCATGTTATTGATCCATTAATCTACATTGAAAAAATAACAAACGGCCTTTTAATCAATGTACAATGTACAAAAACAACAAAAGCTGTGTAGAGTGAACACGTGTGGTGTCCTGTACCGCTCCTACTAGTTTACTATTTTTCCACTCGTGAATTTGTTTTTCAAAACTTAACGTTTGCATAATGAACAAACGTAAGAAAATTACTCAACTTGTGAAAAATATTCCTCGTTTTGATGAACTTGATGAAAATGGCAAGTTGATGGTGGAAATCTTGTTTGAGAAATTTGATGATTTTACCGAAAAGTTTCAGGAGATGCTGGCGGAGCGTGACAGAAAGATTAATCACCTTGAAAAGGAGATTTCTATTATCAAGAATACTGTGTCTAAATTTGAGGAGAAATGTGATGAAGCAGAATCTTCTGAAAAGAAGAACGATATAATACTATCCGGACAAGATATTCCAACTACTACAGTAGGTGAAAACTGTGTAGAGGTTATTTCAGCAATCCTTAAAGAAAAACTAAACATCATAACAAACCCTATCAGCATCATTCAAGCTCACAGGATTGGAAGAAAACCCATCAATCAAACAGCAGACAAGAGAAATATTCTTGTGAAACTGGGTAGCAACGATTTGAAGATAGATGTGCTGAAATCTTGTAAAACTGTCAAGCCCCAAGGCCTATATGTTAACGAGAACCTAATTCAAAAACGAAGCACAATTTTATATGGTTTACGCACAGCAAAGAAAAAATTCCCAAATATAATAGCTAGTTGCACCAGCAGAAACATGAAGGTTTTTGCGTATGTTAAGCCCCCTAAACCCGACTCCCCTGAAGCAAGAAATTCAAGAATTCCCATTAATACCATGCAGCAACTAGAAGATTTTAGTCAGAAATTTCTTAAGGTGCCATTTTTAACTGTAATTGACGATCCAGAAAAATTCAAAATTAACTAACGCAACTATCGACGGATTAAACAACATTAATCCCGATGAAAACTACTTTGAAAATTTCAATCTTCAAACAGGCTCCTCATATTACAGCATTCATGATTTTAACCACACTATTACTGTTAATACTGAACAGCTTGATTTTAAAATTATCCATCTGAACATTCGTAGTTTTTACAAAAACTATGATCAGCTCGAGGCGATGCTATTATCCTTTAAATGTGAACCTGACATAGTAATCCTGACTGAAACGTGGTTAACTCTCGCAAACAAGGAATTTGCAAATATTCCAGGCTATAAATGCAACCACACAATCAGAACATGTTCAAGAAGTGGGGGTGTTTCGGTTTACTACCGAGATCATATTAATGTCCTAATAGACGAGCAACTATGTGTCAGCTCTAGGGTTATGGAGACTCTCTTCATGAAGGTTAAGTACGAGAACCTTGGTTTTAATTTATTTGCCATTTACCGTCCCCACAGCAGTACTGTTGAAGAATTTTCGTGCGAATTAAACCACATATTACAACTTTATCCATGTATCCAACACAGCAAAACTTATATTATAGGTGACCTAAATATCAATCTGCTAAATACAAAGAACTTTGGTGTTGAAGTTTTTATAAACTTGCTTAGTTCTTATCATTTCATATCTCTAATAAATGATGCGACTAGAATCCCAGTGGAAACTGGAAACAATCCTTCACTGTTAGACCATATATGGGGTAATTTCGTTGAAGACATCATATGTGGCATAATATCTTACGAACTAACTGACCATTTCCCTATATTCCTTATATTACGCACGAAAGTTAAAAACCCAGAGCACAAACAAACTATACAATTCAGAGACTTATCTGATGAAAACACGATCAGGTTTTTGAGAAGACTGCAACAAGTGGAATGGAACTATGATAATCGGAGTAATATAGATAGTGATATTGAACATTTCAGTGATACTCTCAATACAATTTACCGTGATTCATTTCCTTTACAATCTAAGACTTTATCACATAAGAGACTTACTAAGCCTTGAGTGAATCGGGAAGTTCTCAAGTATGTGAAAAGCAAGTCAATATACTTCAGTTTGTACAAGCGTGGCAGAATTGATGCCGCAACTTACAAACGGATAAGAAAGGATTTTAACTCGAAAATAAGAACATCCAAGAAAAACTATTATCTCGAGTATTTTGATTGTAATAGGAATAATATGAGAAAATCTTGGGCGGGAATCCGTGAATTGTCAGGCATTGAGAAGTCGAACAAAAAAGACATAAAAAAAGTAATTGTTAATGATGTTGAGTTGAAATCCTGTTTAGATATTTCCAACGCATTTTGTGAATATTTTTCTAGCGTGGCAGATTCACTGAAACGGAACCTTTCGCCGGATGATGGAACTTCTCCATTAATTAATGTTCAACCAGTACAGAATTCATTTGTACTTTACCATGTCTCTATCGATGAATGCATCTCCATTATATCAAATTTGAAAAATACCTCGTATGGCTTAGAACACATATCTGCGAGCATGTTAAAGGAGATTAAGGAAATAATTGCTCAGCCTATAACCTTCCTTATAAATAAATCATTTGATAATGGCATTTTCCCCAGTAAATTTAAAGAAGCTACCATTACTCCTATATTCAAGAGTGGAGATCCCCTTAATCTCTCTAATTATCGTCCTATTTCTGTGCTCCCACTCATCAGTAAAATTTTTGAAAGAGCAATGAGTGATAGAACATACAGTTTCTTTTATAGGTATTCTGTACTTAGTACAAATCAGTTCGGATTTCAAAAGAAAAAGAGTACATGCAATGCTGTTGAGTGTCTTATCGAGAGCATTTATTCTAGTCTCAATGACAAAATGCATAATATCTGTCTCTTTATTGATCTGAGAAAAGCTTACGACACTGTTCAGCACGATATACTGCTCTCCAAATTATCACTGTACGGAATTCGTGGATTACCTCTGGAGTGGCTGAAAAGTTATCTATTTGGTAGAACACAATGAGTGAAGATCGGAAACTGTGTATCTGAAAATCGTCCTATCCGCACAGGGATTCCTCAAGGATCTGTCCTTGGCGGTCTTCTTTTCTTAGCTTACGTGAACGATCTTCCAATGGTGAGCGGAGTCCTGTCATCAGTGTTGTTTGCGGATGATACTTGCTTCTCTTTGTCTGATTCTAGCTATCCAAGATTAGTAGATAAGTTTAACATTGAACTAGTTAAGATATATAATTGGTTAACTAGAAACAAATTGTCCTTAAATTTCGATAAAACGTTTGCAATGCACTTTACAAATAGACGTGATGACATTGATCCTGCAACTAAAATTTTAATTAATAATATCATTATCAATTTCTCAAACGAAATTAAGTATTTAGGTATCATAATAGATCATAAGTTAACATTTGCAAGCCACATATCATATATAAGTGGAAAAATTTCAAAATCTATCGGAATTTTATATAGACTATCAAATTATGCTAGTTCAGATATTCTGCTTAAAACTTATTATAGCTTCATTTATCCCTATCTCAATTATTGTAATATTATATGGGGAGGAGCTGCACTGACCCATATAAATAAGTTGTCTTTACTCCAAAAGAAAGCAGTTCGAGTGATCTGCAAATCTGATTACCTAGCTCATACTGAGGAACTTTTCAATAGAACTGGAATGTTACCCATTGATTTGTTATACAAGTACTTCTTATCAATCCACAGTTACGAAAATAAAGACAATTACAGAACAGCTCCTCACCATCATAATACTAGGCATGCTAATAACTTTGTACCATCTTTTGAAAGACTATCTGTAACGCAGCGATCGCTAAAATTTTTAGGCCCTAAGATTCTCAACGAATTGCCACCTCAAATATTAAACTGTCAAAGTTTAAATTCTTTTAAAAAGAAAATTAAGAAACACCTTATTACCTACTGATTAACTTGATATTGTAATTTCCTTCAGAACCATTTATTTCATGATATTGTGTCTTTACTGTGAAGCTTAATTGTCGATATATTATATAGGAATGTTTTGCACGTCTTAATGTAGGAAATTGAATGCAATCAAATGTGTTATTCTCTGACATCCTTAGGTTATGTACAAACAATTATGTGGTTAATTAACCACACAAATCTAAAACTGTGATGAATTTGTGCATAACTGAAGGGGTGTAATGCTAAGTTACCGTTTGTCTATTGTTTATGTGTTTGTAGAATGTATAGGCATTAATATACGTTTTCACTCTATTGGATTAAAAAAAAATTATTAATAATGCCCAAAAAACCAAATTGGTTTGAAATGGGTTTGAAAAAAAAGAAAAATATAGTAAATTCATTAATTGTATAACATATTAGAAATTTAGTAAAATATAACTATTGTGTCATTGTTAATGTGCATCATGTAACAATTTATATATATATATTTTTTTTCAATAAAGTTTATTATTAATCCACAGTTTATTCAGAATATTACTTGAGTTTGCAATCTTCGGTAATTAACTCATACATGCCTGGACTGTATTTACCTGATAATTGTCTGGTTGTGTGAGTAAAACATCTTAATTATATAAAAATTGTTATAACATAATGGGTGTAAAAAAGTAAATTTCCTTTCATTACATCAATCAGGAACATTTCTACAGTGAGTTTTCTATATTGACTACGTGTAATAATACCTGTATGAGGAGACATTGCTTATTTTATTAGCTTTTAGTAAATGATCTTTTTGTGTAACTATGTATTTAAATGAAGTATATGTTGACTGTTAATTATTATTTTAAATAGGTAATTTGCTATAATATAAATTGTATACTAGTTGAACTCAAATCGATTTTTCTTAACATTCGTTTTCAGAACAAATTGAATGCTCTTATTACTTATTGAACTAATTGTATTTAGGTAAATCAGTACACTGTATGCAATACATTCTCCGTGTTTTATTTAATGAAATATCCTGAGTAAAATGGAACTTCATTTCCGTGGATGTCTCTCAGTTGAAATAAACTCAATGAAAAATCTGAGGTGAATAATGTTAAAATTTTCATGAACAGAATCACTGTTCTGAATTCAACTGGTAAAATAAAAATTATTACTATTAAATATCTGTTTGGAAAATATTGTTATTAATATCAATTAAGTAAATCCTATGATCTTGTTTAATCATTTTATAAAAATTTCTTTTTTCATGCGATTGTCTCTAAAAAATGCGTATTGCATTAGAGTTCAAAATTCAAATTTCGAATACTTTCACCTCCATTTATTCTGAAATATTCAGCATAGACTAGCTGGAAATCTCTAATTTCCAAATTTTAAACCGACGAGGCATCACAATTGCAGCTAACGCTTACTATATTACTTGATATTCAATATTCATTACACTTAGAATTTATTACTTTAATCACTATATTTTAACTTCATACTTACATATTCCTACTTTTCCCCTTCATCTCACTAAATAAATAACCGGTGAATAATCAATAAAATATATATCTTTGTATGTACAGCTCAATATCCATTAGTTCTGAAGTTGAAGCTATAATATCAATTCACGGCACGATTTAATTTTGATTTTTCCAAAAAGGAATCGAGAAAGTCAAAGAATATAAAAAGCATTTGAGTCATTCCGAACTTTTGAATGTATCTTAACAGAGAGTAAAATAATTACGATTGGGTTACCAAAGAAAAAATATGTAGACCCTAACAAGCATCCCTCTCTATCATTATCAATTTTTCCTCCAATAATTATTGATTTCATCTTTCAGATTCATTCCATTGTTCATTAACCTTCAATTATATTTTTATATATTATTATATTCTGTTTTACTGACGAACAGTGATACTCAAGCTTTCTCTCACTCTATGCTCTACCGGAATTTAATGTAACTCTCTTTGAAAAACTTTAAAATTGTGTTTATTGAAAGCATTATTTCTTACTTCTTGCGAAGTAAAAAATTATTAGGATTTTTTTTAAATATACCAATAATTATTACATACTCATACAATATGATTCTCTTAATCTAAAACCGACACAATTTTCCAATCAAAAAATATTCTCAGTCTCTACTTCGGCAGGAGAGAGTCCTGGGACTGAGTCTATACTCCATAATATATTTTATGTTTCACAGTGTATCAGTGCTCTAAGAATTCTCAGAGGTTTATTTGGTGGGCGAGAGAAAGCAAACCACTTCAGGATTTGCATTCACTTTCCAACAAACATTTTATGAATTTCCGCACCATATTGAATACCAAACTGTTTCTTCTTAATTTTTTTATAATAATTCCGTTATGATTTTAAAATAATAATTGAATGAATAATAAGTTACCAAGTACGATGATAGTAACATATATTTCTCAGTGTTTTCTGAACAAATCAGAGCTTCATAGTTTTTTTCATTGATTTCAGGTATTATTGTTGGGTAATTAAATCTTTAAAAAAAGTCAACTATGTTAATCTCAGTCATTGAAGAAGTAATGAAGTAAAATTTATGATTTGATTTATTTCGAATTCCTAAAGTCCATCTACTGGTAGGTTCCAAAATGTTTTATTTACTAAATGAGAGTGAGATCAATCTCATTAATTATTGCATCATAACGTGAACAAGAAATAAATAAAGAGGCCATAAACTAAGACGTATATAATATTATATACTAAAGGACAGATCGGACAGAAAAGATTTTTTTAAGATTGATTCTAGAGTCATTGAACTAAAGAAATTCGACCAATTTATATGTGAAATAGTTTTCTGTATTTTCATAATCACAATAATTGAATTAGAATAATTCTCAATTCATTTAATTTTAATATTTAATAGAGTATAATTATTTCGATTAGATAAAATAGTGACTTCCGCTTATTTCCATAATTATTCATTCCAGAAAATCTTCGCATTTTCTTGGAAAGCTTTATTCCGGAGAAAAAAGGATTTTTCAAAGACGAAAGACTTCCAAACTGAATAGATGTGGCTACAAAGATTGTCTGACTCCGGAACATCCGAGTCTTTGCAGTTAGTCATCCGTAAAGTGTTTATCAACAGGAGGTGAAATGAAATAAAAATCCGTGTATGAGATGAACAAAATGAACTAAGCTGTGATAAATTGAATTAATTCTTTTGTTTTGAGATGAAATATCTAGATAATTGATAAAAACAAGACTGAAAATCGTTAACTAACAGTTGTAATCAATATAACAATTGTCCAATATTAGAAATTGTATCCATATTAATTTTTCGACTTCATTCCTTCAATCTGTGTGAGATCCTAACATTTTGAATTTAATTCCACTTAATCCAAACGGGAATGAATAATTTCTTAAGGCTATATAATTTGTCGATGACATTTTCCTGCACGTTATTATTCCTTTTAGTTACATAGGAACTACAAAACTGGAAAACGATATGCATAATTATCGTTCTGTACAATTATTTCTGAATATAATAATCTGAAATGAAATGCATTTGTCCTCCCTTTGGATTTTGAATGGTAATCCAAATTAAGAACTTATTAGAAGGGAAAATAAGGAACCTCTTGTGTAGGACAATAATTAAGAACGAGTGACTTTCCCTAGCACAGAAGAGTTAGTTAGGAATCTTATTTAAAAATTGTGTTAATTGAATAGTGTCAGTTGGGTACTAGTGATGTGCTTTATAATATATGACTGTATACTGTCACATATGTATAATATGCCCATAGAAAATTAATTAAATTCATTGCAATGTGCAATATGTACAGATTCGACATATAGTTTAATGTTTAATATTTAACTATTATCAGGATAGAGAATTTCCACATTTATGAAAAATGAATAACAACATAAAATAAAATGAACATCAGAGTTTGTTTCCTTGTTGTCATTTTCAATATATTTAAAAGTGTTTACAGTACAGTTTCATTCAATAACTACTGTCATATTATAACTAACTGTTCATAACTACTGTTTTCTTACTCATTTTCACGTTTGAATAAATCAGCATCAAGCTGATGTGTTTGCATTTCTATGGCGTTAATTTGTGAATTTATAATATATATTACTGAAATTATATAATTTGATGGTAATATTTTTAAAATAAATTACCTAGTGGATAAAAGTCTTCTCTAGGGTTGTACTAATTCGTATTTTAAATCAAAGAAAGGAATAATACATAAAGCATTAATATGAGGTTTGCACAAATGTATAATCTCAAAGATTAGAACATTTTCGTTTCAGATAGTTTCGATTAAATGAATATTTAGATACTTGTCTTAAAATCGATCAATGAGGTAGATTGATTGGAAGCCAAATTAGAAGACGTTCATTCTCTTGAAAGACGAATTGCTTTCACATCGTCGGAAGTTTGGTAATTGAAAAAGTTCTCCTATAGACTGACTCCATATGCTGCTCCTGTTAGGTACCGTTAAATGCATTTTATTAAAATTTTAAATTCCTGTATTTAACATAAAGTTTGGTATTATAAAGTTACTATTCGATAATTCCATGCATTGATAAGAGACAACAGAAGCACATGGGAGGAAGGAGGGTTTATTAACCTTGTCTTGTATGTTTTAATGATTGTATTGTATTTTGTTGTTTCTTTTTGCACCCACCAACTCATTCCTCTTTTTATATTTTTTACTTTTCTCATCTTTTTCCCTTTCCAATTTTCCTCCTCTCTGCAGACTGACTGCATTAGTGTCATGATGGCGGAATGATTTGTTACTGTCTTCAATGAACTGCAGACTGAATAATCCATAATTCAGAACATTATTTCCCTGAGATGAATATTCACAACTTGAGTTTTGTAAGACGATTTGTCAGTATCACCTCAAATTAGCCTCAAAAGACCATCATAATACCGATAGGAAAATTAATAGTGTGCTGAAATATCGAAAAGCAACGTATATTTCACCCTGGATTGCTCATAAGTATGGATATATATAATCCATCTTAGGTAATTGAATTATTGTTCATTATTATATAGTTACGATTAGGATGCTAAATTATGAGAAATATTAAAATAATATAATAATGAATCCTAATTATCAAATGATTGTTCTCCTCTGTGTTATAATAACCCTAGTAACATAGCCATTAAAAGTTTGCTCAGTAATCTAGGGACTGGTTCGTGCGCGCCTGTCCTCATTAAAACTGTTAGAAAACCTTAACAAATCGACTATTCGATATTTTTTCTTCATATAAACGTTCATTTGATATTTACACATCTATTGGTCAACATCAGACAATAATTATGCATTGAAAATAAAATTAACAAGCAAAGATAAGAAACAAATTTTTCTTAGGATTTCTAACTATTTGTGCAAAAGCCATTTTCCCCACCCATCAAAAAAATCCTTATAACATTCACAAAAATCCTTATAACATTCACAAAAATGAATAAAACATAATGAAAATTTAACTGTGGATGGAGAAGGGTTCAACAGGAAAAAAGTGAACAAAAAGAAATATATACCTTTAACAGTTTTAAATATACTCTCATGAAGTTGTTTTCCAAATTTTTAAATATCAGAATAATTGCTAATAATTAGAGCCCGGATTTCTATGCTCAAACAGAATAACAGCATAGAAAGCTATAAAAGCATAGATGATCTATGCTTTATAGGCATTAATCTATTTTGCATACAGAGCATATAAAATTATATTTCAGGATATTTTTGTCTATACTTCATCATGCAAAACTCTGTTTAGCAGATATTAGAGTTTATGCTACAGTTGCTCCATTTTCTATTTACATTTTTTTTTTTTGTAATATTTTAGCAAGTCACTTAGTTCCAAGTCATCGTAGTCTTAACAACTCATTAATAAATAATACCCAAAGTTAAGCGGTCTGATAACGTTACTATACGAAATTAAGTTGATGAATGCAATGAAAACATTGTTTTGAAATGCAAGCCATGCAATGTGAAGCTGAGTAGCTACAAGAATCAAAGCTGTAATACTGTTTAAAACAGCGAAACATAGGCGTAAGATTGTAAATTTTGTAGATTTGAATGAGGATGATGTCAACATGATACCAACCATATTGTAGCAAATAATCCTGGATTGCAACTCATAGATACGAAGCATTATCGCTGGAGTGAAAGAGGTTGAAAGGAATATAACACAAAATGCAATGTACTTCATCTGTTGCAATGAAGTAGAAAGAAGCTTTTCAAAACTTAAAATTGTTTATTTCTAAATTATTTATATTCTAAATATAGCTACTATCATTTTTATGTAGCTAGATGAATAAAAAATTAAATCTCATTATTTACCATATATCGTTATATAGAGACTCATTTTTCTTGTTCTAATATTTTGTTAGATATTAATGAAACTTCAGCTGTCTCTAAGTAGAACTGAGAATCTGGGAAATTATCGTTTATGGCTATTTGTTGCTATATTATTTAATTGTAATATATATATAAAAATGCGTTGCACAAAATGTGGTTCGATTTCCAATTCCATTTTTAATAATTACAAAAAATGTACTTCGATAATTTGTCCATTCAACATCATATATACAACCTCAAAATAAAAGAAAAGTATACGTAATTAAGTCAACCATTTGACTCATACAGCATGTTTTTAATGATTTTGAATGCAAAAAACGTTATTTGAGGTATAACTAGTCAATTTATAACGGCATATTTAGCATAGATTTGAGCTGTAAAGCATATTTTTAAGAGCATATTTTGCATAGTTTTTAGGGCTATTTCGCCTAGATTGAAAGGGCATAGAAATTCGGGCTCTACTAATAATATGAGAATCTTTTTATTTTTTACTTTCTTTTTGGTATAATCATATGTATTTATGTTGAAAAGTAAAAGTAATGAAAAGACAGCTTCCAAATCGGTTTAAGATGAAAATAATTATTAATATATTTTTATGAGGACTGGTGCGCATGTTCCAGTCCCTACGTTAATAAGGATAATAAAACAATTTATCATTTGTATTTCATAATCCGATTAAATAATGAAATTTTTGAATATCTATTTCATTTTAGTGAAGTTTAAATCATTTATTATTATTTATTGGGTATTTATGACATGCTGTGATAATCATGTTAGGAAAAAAATTCATATGCAAAACACTATATCCTCAGATGAATATTTAAAGATCTTCCTGGAAGATTGAATACGCATTTTATTCACAATTCAATTTGCTTGTGATTCAGTTTATTAACATTCACTCCAATTTCACGAGTGTTCAGCAGAATATTCCCAATTCATAATATCCCTCAATAGAAAGTTAATTAAAAGTATGGAAGAAATCCTCTTAGACGATAATATTTATTTCTCTTACAATCAAAACATTCCCTTTGGTTTCAACGGAGGTGTTCTGCAAGGTTTGAGTTATAATTAATTACCTTCTCTTGGAGGTAATATTATTACAAATAGGATGAATGACTTATACATTAAAATGTTTTATTTTGTCTGAAGGAACAATTTAAAACAACAACAATTATAATATTGTTTTAATTATCTTATAATGTCTTTATCAGTTAACTAATAAAGTCCAATATTATTACCAAAGCATACTCCACCGAAGAGAGCATGTTTTCTATTACAGTAAATGTGTTTATACCTAATCCCATAGCATTCCAAAACATTTCCTCCAATAAAGGAAAATGCTGACGATTGCAAAACTAAATTGAATTGTTTAACTGTTTGCAATTATTGTTTAATAGAACTGATTATCCTTCTTTTAATGATTTCAATCTCCAATAGATGGTGACAGGTATATATAAATTAATTGAACTTGCATTGCGTATAATTGTATTAATGTTGGTTGAATCAGTCTAAATGAAATTTGAAAGCCTTTAAATAATATATCCTAACTATTTATTTTGTGAATAAATATATTGAATTATGTATCTGAAAAATAGATATGGATTTTACGTTATTGATAATTTTCATTGAAATATTTCCACTTTAGATAACTTTCTAGTGATTTCAAATTCTTTCTTCTGGAGATAAAAAGATTTTTCAGAGACAATAAACTTCCAAACTGAATTATAGAGAATAGTAGAAAGATTGTCTGACTCCTGAATATCAGAGTCTTAGGAGTTAGTCATCCGTAAAGTGTTACTCATGAATATCCGTGTTTCAAGTGGCTTTTATTCTAAATATGTTACATTGTTACTCCGGATTGCCCAATTATTTGGAGATACTAATCCGTACAGCGTTACTTCAATTTCAGGATATCAGGATATTTGACAATTGTGTTCCTCCTGAGTATGCCAGTTTTTAGTGATAATCATCGATAAAGTGTAATTATTCCGTGAAATCCGTGTTTTGGAGATGGTCATCCGTAAAGTGTTACTTCAGAATATCCGAATTTATAGTGATAGTCATCCGTAAGTTGTTACTCCGTAAAATTCGAGTTTTGGAGATGGTCATTCGTAAAGAGTCAATTAGAAATATCCTAATTTTTAGTGATAGTCATCCGTAAAGAATTATTACGAGTATTTGGAGGTAGTCATCCGTAAACTATTACTATCCAGTAACCGTGTGTTTGTTGATAGTCATCCGTACAGTGTTACTCACAATTTAATCATCCGTAATGCTTGTAATGGACTTAATGAAGAAAACAGAGGGATGGGAACTTTATGCGGTCTGATTTATGGAACACTTTTAATGATTTATTTTGTAGTATCCTTATTATTGTTATCATTTCAATGTAAATTTCACATTTACCATTTTCTGACGTTCCCACTTACCATATTACCTTGTGCTTTGATAAATTTAGTTAGAGAGAACATCAAAAAAAAAAAACAGTAAGCCATACTCAAATTGTCGATTAATTACTTGTGATATCGAGTTCGTTAATAATAAATTTTATTTCATGATCAGTTTGTAGATAATAATTATCATAACTATTGATTTCAGTTGATTATAGACATTAACGTTTCAAATTTCATATCATATTGAAATTAAGTGAATTCTTCAGAGTAGTAAATTAATATATTCCATCACAAACCACTAATTAGGTAAAGAAATTTTTCGATATTGAAAGCATCTTACTTGAGTCACAATAACATATTGTATGTAACATATTTTAACATATATATATATCAACACATTCGCGGTTAATAGCGAAAATTTCCATCATGTTCCATGCTTATTTCATTAGAATAAAATACATTTACATGGCTACTGCACAGTGCACATGGCGACAAGAGGGAAATGGATAAAATGATCTACCGTTAAATTTTAGTTAAAAGTAGACAAAAGTATTTTAGTGTATTTTACCACCAGTGTATTTTAGTATACTAACTTCTATTTCTTTTTTGATATTCAATTGTCCTTAATTTAATAAGACCACAGCACGTCATCCATGGAATTTTCCAATCAGTGCTGAGATAAGAAGAATGTTAGGAATCACTAATTTGAATATAAATTCTTAAGACCAAATCAAACCAAAGATTATTAACATTTCTATTCTATTTTTAATTATTGTTACCGAAAAACAGTCTGACTTCTTAATTTGTAATTTACAAAATGTTTCATTATATGTCATTATGAACAATAAATGACCTTTCGTTCATTTTCAAAATTTTAGTCAGTTGTAATAAGTGAAAAATACTTCTCAGGATTCTTTTGTTGCAAAAAAAAACAAATACTTTTTTTACGTCAAAAGTGAAGCGTCAAAAGACTCCCTGTAACTGGATACTACATCAAGTTGCATTGAGGTAATTTGAATACCTGTCTTGTTCATCAAGTCTACTCGATATGCTCTAATATAGAATAATTATATTTTTGATTGCCAGGGTATTGTGAATTTCAGTTCGGAATTATTTAGCCTCAAACACTATAAGATGAATTAGCTATTACCTTTCATTCATTCGTGAAAAAAACAAGTAAAAAATATCAAAACTTCTATAATTAAAGATTTTTCACATATATGTAACGTTATATGATTTATCAATGCTACTCTTAAAGAACTTTTACTGTAAGTGAAAATGAGATTTTATTATTCAATAAAAATAATAATATTATTCCTCAAAAAGCATTATCCATAATCAACATATTCATTATGTTGTTATTATTATTACTACGCAAAAAAAAAATCAATTAAAAAATAGAATATTTAATGTTTCGAACGTATAAGTATGATAATAATTTTGATTACTACAGTATAGTATTATTAATTGCATTATATATTTAACCGTTAATTTTTTACTCAAAATACATTTTATTATTCAATAATATTTGTAATAAAAATTACTAAACAAATTTAATCATTTTCTATAATTGAACATTGAACATAGTATTTAAAATCCAATCTATACTACTTTAAATTCTTTATTTTATGATGAATTACTCTTCTTACTTCCACCCCAAATAAAATAGTTACTGGCCAATAAATCACTTTGATACTTTTTGCACTGTCATCACTTTTCTAATTCGATGAATGAATTAGATGGAGTGGCTGAGAGGGTACAGCCTTCGGGAAAATAATTAATGTTATCCAATATACCGAAAAATCAAATATAGTTTTTAGCCTATTCATTTATACTGTGATTTATCTATCCGGTAATAAATGGTTTCTATTATGCACTAATGATTTATTATGGATTTTTTGTTCAATAATCAATAATTCAATAATGTGTTTTCTTCAAGTTCAGATAAATATTATCAACATTTTTTTTTTTGATTCATTATTATCTAAATAATGAATTTACTTTTTTGAGAACAAAGTGCTTGCTCGCAATTATTGATTTGTTTTTATTCCTTTAGTAATTTCATTATTTTCCTTCACATATCTCCAAATCTTCTTTCGTAAAGAAGAAATAATTCTTCTCATAAATTATATTTGCATGAGGGGAATTATTCTAATTAATCACAAAATGGGCAAATGAATCGCTGAGGTCATTTCTTCCTTGTGACAAGCCAATAACACACCTGAAATTGGAGGTGTGGAAATGAAACACCTGAAACTGGAGGTGTGGAAATAAAACACCTGATATTGGAGGTGTGGAAATGAAACACCTGCAACTGGAGGTGTGGAAATAAAACACCTGAAATTGGAGGTGTGGAAATAAAACACCTGAAATTGGAGGTGTGGAAATGAAACACCTGCAACTGGAGGTGTGGAAATGAAACACCTGAAATTGGAGGTGTGGAAATGAAACACCTGCAATTGGAGGTGTGGAAATGAAACACCTGAAATTGGAGGTGTGGAAATGAAACACCTGAAACTGTAGGTGTGGAAATGAAACACCTGCAACTGGAGGTGTGGAAATGAAACACCTGCAATTGGAGGTGTGGAAATGAAACACCTGCAATTGGAGGTGTGGAAATAAAACACCTGAAATTGGAGGTGTGGAAATGAAACACCTGAAATTGGAGGTGTGGAAATAAAACACCTGAAATTGGAGGTGTGGAAATGAAACACCTGCAATTGGAGGTGTGGAAATGAAACACCTGCAATTGGCGGTGTGGAAATGAAACACCTGCAATTGGAGGTGTGGAAATGAAACACCTGAAACTGGAGGTGTGAAAATAAAACACCTGAAATTGAAGATGTGGAAATGAAACACCTGAAACTGGAGGTGTGGAAATATAACACCTGAAATTAGAGGTGTTTGCTAGAAGGTTTGACAATGTTTGGTACTCCATTCGACTATCTATAATCTAGAAAAAAAATCGAAACAATGTATTATAATTATAAATTTCAATTCCTATATTTATATCAACTTCAATGTAATTGACACTGTGATATTATAATGGCAATTTTTAAACGTTTTGGATAATAATATTTTTTTAGACTTCAGCTCCCGGATGTTAATAAATAAAAAGTAAATGCGAAGTAATTGGCAATTAAGTAATTTGTAAAGTAAATTCATTAAGTTAAATAATAAATATATTGCTGAACTAGATAATTTTTCAAGTATTGTTGATTAATCAATGACTCATTTATGAATATAGTGTTTTGGACTAAAGTGAATTAAAGATAATATATAAATATATATTCGGACACCGTTATAACAATCATTTTGAAGTGAATCATGAACCATCGGTCAATAACTTTAATATAATTATTACTTTACATAGTTAACTTCAATCTTGAAAGTAATCAGATAACACCATTCACGATATACTGCATGGCCAATTTTAATCAAATACCTCGATATGATTAAGCCAAAGACTACTAAATGCAACCAACAGTATGGAAATACAAGAATTTTTGTTAATGACATTGCCGATTCACCAAAAGTTATAAGAAAAATCTAGAGAAAATTTGATAATTTTTCTGTAAATAATTATACAAACATATTTTTGTCCTGATCCTTTGACATGAACTGCAAGGTTTAACTTCTCAACTTAAATGATCTGTGTAATAAAATTCCGAGGGGCTTTGAAAATAGCGTTTTGTATTAATTGAAACCTAGGTAAATGATAGTATGAATATTACAGAAAATATAATAATTCAAATCAGCTACACCTACGTCATCGTGAGTAACTCTGCATATTTCACACTTTACCATTCTTTGTAAGTTCCTTATTCTTATGAGGAATGTGTAAAAAATTCATTTATCTAAAATGTGAGCTGAAAAGCTTTTCAGTGTTGGTGAATTAACTGAGTCAGTCATGAAAATCCTGCTTGACAAAATAAATTTTCAAATTGCATCGTTAACTAATTGTTTTTTCCTCGTATTTTTTGTATTCGTTTGATTGTTCATAAACTAGGAAAACTTTACAAGAAAAATTTGGTTAGAAATATTGTAATGGAGACAATAAATAAGCATAAATTAGTATTGACTACTAGGTTTATTTCTTTGTATTATTTCAGCCACAAATATTTTCACATGTAACAAAATACAGGTCCATATCTTAATTTTTCATATTTATTATATTGTGAATATTGATTTATTAGAAAATTATGTATTACCATTCTTAAAATATTTTTATTTATCTATTTTCAAAAAGAAATACATTCACGAGATGTAATTTTACTATAAATGTTTTCTTGAGAGTGTCTTACATAAATCAATGTAAGCAAACTGAAATATTCAATTGTTGAAAAGATTTATTTACTCGTTTAAAATATGAACCTAGATTTTCAATACACGTAAGATTTTTAATTAAATACTAGTATAAGTAGCTATAAACTTGGACCATTTATTTCAAGCAGACTAAATTGGAGGTGTGATTAAGGGAATTAAATTAAGGAAGTGAAAGTTTGCAAAGTCACACTCTAATTTTACCATCAAACTAATTACTTATGGAAAAAATATTTCCTTAATTCTTACTCTAATGAAATTAAAGTAATGTGTTGATGTTGAATTAACGCATCTCAAGTATTGATAACATGTTTACGATCATCTTCTGTAATATTTCACTCAATACATTTTTATTTGTAACATCAATTCAAAAAGAAAATGAACACTTTAATTATAAAAGCTATAATTCTTAGTCATCATTTCAAAATTATATCTTTTATCCCGAAAAAAATAGGTACGTGTCCCATTTTCTGCAATTAACGACTTTGTTTGTTGTTGACTATGAAGCTGTAAATAACACTGAATTACACCTACAGACGCTTTGAAAGGAGCAGAGAATTTTATTGCCTCAATAGAATAACTAATTACTATGTTAATAATATTTTTGAGTCCAAAGATTTATGAAATACAATACAATTTCAACTTTCTATTATCTTTAGAAAAGAACAATAAATTATTGTAGTTGCTTTAGCTTTTACATGAAATAGCTTTAAAATGACATGCCTTTTTACCCAAGAAATATAATAAAATATTGCCTAATATGCAGGTGAATGTAACTTCACATGGATTATTTTCAGTATATAGGATTAGCAGCGCTTCAAAAAAAAGTGTTTACCCTTATTTTCCAAATAGGTAAACATATTTTTCAAATATAATAAGAAGAGTGATGTTTATTTCCATTGACATCAAACTATCTTACAATATAGGTAAAATCCACAAACGAAAGCAGTCGTTACATTTATTACATAGAATCTCTTTTCCAGAAGTTCCAATGAGTCTCGTAATGAGTCAGATTAGATTTAATCGGAGAGAAAAACTATTCTTTGGAGAACAACGTTTTGATGATTGCCTCTACAGAAGAAAATTGTGATTATGAAATTTTCAAAGGATAACTGTATCGTGATTACTTTTTGAAGAACATCGTTGATGGTATTTGAAAAAAACAATGTGATGATTACCTTCAGATTTTTAACTTTATGGTGTTCGTCTTTGAAGAAAAACAAAGTATTAATTATGTTCAATGAAGAAAAAAATTACTGATTGCATTTGAAGTATAATATTAAGTGCTGATAATCATTGAAGAAAATACAAATGAAACATAAACAAAAAAAATCAAACTCTTTCCCCTTGTTAATGTTGTTATTAATGAAACTCACGCCAGAGCAAATAAAGAAACATGATTAGTACCTTGATTTCTTCAAGAGAATAAAGGATCTTCGATCATTCTCTGTGAATTATTGATCAGATATATTTAATGTTAATCCAGTTTGAAATATGATGTCTAACCTATAATACATTCAATTCATTATATATAAAATTATATGCAAATGTACCTATTGATTTGCAATTAATTTATTATTTGTTCTGACATATATCTTTACCTTGCTAATATTTTTATCCCAATTCATTGTATAATAATTTGTATAATAATTTCTGGATAAACTCTAAAAATATTTAATAAATAAAGCCAATAGTTTTTTTTTCAATGAATCTTCACCTGTATTTGTATGACAGTACAAACTGGTGAGTTAATAAATATCATGCATCGCAGTACAATATTTATCTCATCAAGTCTTGTACTGAAATCTAATTAAAGTTCATCTTCTCCATAAATTTGATGCAACATGTGACATTTTTCGCAATAAAATTTCAGTTTCCAGGTCTTCATGATGCTATTAGAGGATTTTTAGGGGGAAAATAACTGACTTTGGAATGAATGGATTAGAGAACAAAACTGTTTCTTTTAGGTGTATTTATAATTTATTACTAATAGCTCCAACTATTATTGATATTCATATAATAAAATTAATCCATTGCTTTAAAATTATATGAGAGAATATAATGATGGATATTACTATTAAAATGGTTGTGGTTCATCAATGAACATAATGTTCTTTGATGGACAGTTTCACTTAAATTATTCTTGGTTCTCAGGAATATTTTCTACATACCCATCGTGTTCTATTTTCCAGATTCATATCAGCTGCAATTGCTCACAAATTAGACCAGTGCAGTCCTGTGAACTTTTAAAGTGCTTAAGTGCCCAAATGAATATCCTTCGGATTTAATTAAATAAATGTTTTTGGAATGTGAAAATTGGTTCATCTTATCTGTGATAAACAATAAATATGAAATGGACTTATCTTTTGAACACTTTTTCAATTATTTGATTTAAATATGTTATGCTCCACTAAACCAAATGCAATTTATTCAGAGCATTCATTAAAATGAAAATTTCATCATGTAGAAGCTAAATTTGCAATAACTGAACTATACAATTTCATGTCAATCGAATTCAAAGCAGGAAAACAACAAGAACTGAAGTTGTGATTGAAATATTAACCGAAACTTTAAGGTAACATCTTGGTAATATACTAAAAAAAAATATTGAAAGTTAAAGCTATTCATCACCTCACCAAGGTGAATGACAGAAGAATTCAAACCATTCATCACCTCACTTGACTGAATGGCAGACGAATCCAAACCATTCATCACCTTCTTGACTGAATGGCAGACGAATTCGAACCATTAATAACCTCACTTGACTGAATGCCAGAAGAATCCAAACCATTAATAACCTCACTTGAATGAATGCCAGAAGAATCCAAACCATTCATCACCTCACTTGAATGAATGCCAGAAGAATCCAAACCATTCATCACCTCACTGGAATGAATGTCACAAGAATCCAAACCATTCATCACCTCACTTGAGTGAATGGCAGACGAATCCATTCAAAAGTGTCTGCAAATTGGCACTTCGAGCGAATGACTGATTAAAAACCACACTCTGGACTGTATTCACGAATTTGCTATTCTAAAAAATTGAACAGTGAGAGGTATATTGTATATCGACGCCAAACGAATCAGCGTTCTCTTATTTAACTATATTCTCGGATAATATGTTATGAGGTATTGTGATTTTGAATATGAGATTGAAGTTGATTTTCATTGGATTGATTAATTCTCTAAATGTCATTATAACGATTAAATCTTTAGATATTGTGAACATTATGAAAAAAATTGTTTAACGAAATTATTCCTTTATGCGTATGCCTGTGTCTGTATATAATAACTTTAACAAAATTTAACAATGTAAAATGTTAAATGGTAAATAAACGATTATTGAGGGTGGATCAATTTCTCAATTCTCAGACCCACATATTACCTCATCAAGACGTCTTTCCTGATTTACGGACCTTCAGACATTCATTTTACCAACTTGAAGATTAGAATGGATTAAATCTTAGTTACAATAATCCTGTATCATTACTTCACAGCACGATACAGTGAGTATCAAGGAAATATGATTTAATGTACTATGTAGTGAGAAAGGGAGGGAGAAAGAAGGGAAGAAATACAAACTAATCTTTGAGTGTATTTGAAATAGAAAAGGAAGTTATTCTTTATATGCAAATAATTTCTTTCAATGCTGACATTACGTATTTTATATAACAAAATGTGCGAAGATTTTTTTTATCAATATAGATATCTTTTGAAAATGAAAAATAGAAATATGTAATATAATTTAAATATTTAAATGAGTTATCAATTATTAATCTACCTATTAACTCACAATAATATTTTAACTTAAGTGATATATGTGCAATCTTAAACAGAAATTATCCGTAAATTAATAACATATCTAGAAAAACTATAATTTTAATATGAATTACCTTACCTTTATATCCTAAGTGATATAAGAGCGATCTAAATCTAATTATTCAAGAATTTACATTAACTTATCATAAGTGATATATGGGCAAACTTATACAATGAGTATTTAGTAATTATAACAATATCTAGAAAACATATATTTTCCATAAAAATTACCCTAACTTATATTGAGTGATAAATGAGTGACCTTGAACAATAATATTTTATTAAAAATTTAAGAAAAAATCATTAATTATGGATTAATTAATTTCCGTGAAAACTAGATTTATTCTAGGTATGTAAGTAATTTCTAGATAATTAGGATTTAGATCGCTCATATAACACATTTTATGGAAAACATAGTTTTTCTAAATATTTTTAGTAATTTCAAGATAATTTCTATGCTAACATCGGGTATTATATTATCGCAAAAAAAAAAACAGGTAAAGAAAGTTATCGTCAAAAAAAAAATGTTAAAAAAAAATAAAAAAATATAATAAAAAAACTAATTCAGACATATAATTGTGTATTTGGTTTAGTAATGAGTAATTTACCTAACCACTTGCAATATACCTTTACTTATCCTAAGTGATATTAGAGCGACCTTAAACATTATTTATTTAGAAGTTACTTACATATCAAGAATACCTATATTTTCCATAGAAATTACCTCAACTTATTATAAGTGATATATTATTAATATCATCATCATATGATCGAACTTATACAATAATATTTGAAGATTTTAACCATTTCTAGAAAAAAATGTTTGCAATAAAAGTTACCCTAGATGATCCTATTTGATATATGAACGATCAAAATAAAAACCTCTATTCCATGAATTATGGATCATGAATCAATTATTCATTAATTAATTTCCATGAAGAATTCATTTATTCTAGATGTGAGTAAGTAATCATCTTTCAATGCTTAAGGTGTGCATCATATTATTGCACAAAGCAGGGGAAGAAAATTATAATCAATTAACAAAAATTTAAAATGAAGAACGAAAGCATAAAATGTAATAAAAACATGTAATTGAGTTGTTACTGAATAATCAACCTATTGAATTACAATAATACCTCAATTGTATCATATAAATTGCCCATATTTTAGCAAGATACCATTTTGGAACGGTATATTTATATGTGCAATTTATTCATAATATATTTTCTTATACTGCCAATAATTTTTTATTTATTGTCTTAGGGTTGTGCGAAACCAGTTTGTCACTACAGTCACCGGTATAATGTATTTCCATAATATGTATTTATG
>CANNZV010000584.1:292653-326692 GCA_947561585.1 Caprella mutica
ATTCTCTGTAATTTGGATATGCTTCGAATAGTCTGATAGGGAAAACAAATGGACCCTATCTTATTTTTTGGGTGAAATACCTAGTACCGTACTCTTTCACTTGGCGCCATTATTAAATTTTACTAAAAGCTATTTATTCCTGATATTTCCGATTTTCATCAATACATGAACTCAGTAAAAGTTAATTGATTTCTGATAGTTGGACGGAATGAACCAATCATCTGGACAAGCTGTTCAGAATCTGCAGTTCATCATGATATTATTTTCAATTATCAATTTTTGTGAATATCACTAATTCTGATATTTTTTTCTGGAAAAAATCAGTTCCTTGTATATGAAATTAATAAGTGGATGAAAAAATGAAGAACTTGAAACATTACAGAATCAACCAAATAATATTTGTAGTTGTATCTATTAAATTTGACAATTCATTTTTCTCTCTCAATTGTAAATGATTTAAGAAAAAACTTCTGTTTGAAAGAAGAAAGTTTATTCGTTAAGTAGTTTTACAAGTTTTAATTTACTGCGAGGTGGAATTAGTTAATTATTTTCCGAAGGAATGTTATGGTAGATTCAGATGTTGTGATTAATATAACATCGAATTTGTAATAAAACGTCATATCCAAATAATATTTCGGGATTGGGAGATTATTTGATAGTTGGTTATTCATGTCAATCACTGAATGCACAATGATGGGGAGTAAAGGGTATTAGTGGTAGATAGATCCCTTACTCAATTGGAAATATATAAATAATGAAAAAATTTCTATTGTATACTGCTAACTATAGAATTTATGACAACTCGTTACTAAAATTAAATAAAATTCATATTAAATGAACGTCTGAAAATTAGAAAAAGTTATAATATTGATATTTAGGGAAGAAATCAATAATTGTCTGAATTCTGAGGAAAATAATAAAATATGTGTTGAAATATAGAAGTATCACTCTACTACTAGTGATTGTCCTATAATTCACAATATATAAAAAAATACTACCTACTGTTAATATTAGAAGTATTTTTATGAACATAACATCTCCAAAAAAATATATCAGAGAGTAATATTTTTTTTTTGGTCGTTTATAGACACTTAAAAGATTATTGTTGGTGACACTTGGGTCTCCAAGTGAAGAAAAAATATCGATTTATAACCTTATCCTACCCATGTGACTTTCACCTGGCCAATATACTCTCTTTCACGAAGAGCATTTAGTTAGTGTCCCACTGAGTTAGTGTGGGACACGAACGTAAAACCTCACTGCCAAGAAGAGAGCGCTTATACCACTTCACTACCAAGCGGTTTTTAAAGGTACTCATTATTATACAGGGTGTCCCAAAAAAACCGATACTCGAATTTAAAAGGCTGTAATTCATAAACTATTGAACTTACAAAAAATTGGAAAATCACATTTTGTTTCTGAATATTTTTTCTTTCTCTGTGAAAAATATTAGATGAATCGATTCTTTCTTGTAGCTGTATTTTTAGTGACCGATACCAAAAACCTGCTTGCGCACTTTCAGTAAAACACTTATTTCACAGTTCAAATTGTTAAAGAAGCACTTACAGAAAATTTGCAAATCACTGCAATAAAAAGAGGATTAGATGTTACTAAATCTACATTCAACTGATTTGTAACCTTAGATTTGAAGTGACATCTTTACAAGATTTAAAAGCAAAAAAAAAACCTTGTTACCGATCTTCCTCGGCGGTTTAATTTTGCTCATTGGTTTTAGCAAAGAAATGTCCGGTTTGTGTACGATAATGTGGTTGGTGATGAGACCACTTTTCATTTGAATGGTAAAATAAATTCTCATAACGTTCACACATTTGCACCGAAGAACCAACCTCCTTCTTTCAACTTTGACGTACGAATTTCGTGAAAGTCTGTGTGTGGATTGGACTAGGTAGCAATGGCCGACTTGGCCGTATCGTGTGTCCTTATTTTTACAGAAATAATTTAAGTGGAGAAAGATATATTGATCTAATAAATGATAGAATCGTTCCAAGAATTCGAGAAATACATGGAAACAGAATCAATCGAACCTGGTTGGTTCAGGGCGGGTTAAGAACTGTTGCTTCAAGGAAAAACTAAATGAACTATTCGGCATTAGGCATTATTGCCCTGAATCATCGTATCGAAGGGACCACCAGATCGCCTGAAAGGATAAATAAGAGGAACAGTTTCATTGTTTATTAAAAACATTGTTTGAATATCCTAAAATTCGAAGTTAAACCAAAAGTGCGCAAACAGGGTTTTGATATCGGTTACTAAAAATACTGTGTAGATAAAACGGTTGGATATATTCATCTAAAATTTTCTACAGATATGATATAATTGTTGATAAACAAAATGTGATTTTCAAATTTTTTGTGAGCATAATAGTTTTTGAATTACAGCCATTGAAATTTGGGTATCGTTTTTTTTTGGGACACCCTGTATATAAACGATAAACTATTTCCTTCATTAGGAGGTCTGCATTGAATAAGTTCAAAATCTTATAAATTCTTTATTATTTCTTTTTCTTGAGTCCTCACTACATCTCGTATATTACCATGTGTGGGAAGTGAAGTCTTGTCTAACAGTTATTTATGGTTACAGTTCCATCAGATATATCAGTTCTAATATAAAAATGATACTGAATGTTCATCTTCCGCTTTACGTCCATTATCCGTCTTAGTAATTCATTGCAGATTGGTTTGACGGAATCCTTGCCACAGAATTAGTTCTGCTGATCAACGAAAAATATTTTTTTTTTTTTAGTATGTAAGATATTTTAATCAATAGACATTTGGTATTATGCTAATCGAATGGTTTTTATGATTAGCAAAGAATATTTACATATACTCTCAATGTCTATGCCGTTTTCTACATTTGTGTTTGGTTTATACAAGAAGAAAATTTTGTCATAACAATAAAGTTCAAATTTAGTTTCATGAATAAGATCGTAAAAGTTGCAAGATGTGTAAATTACTAACATAATATTTTGGTATAGAAATTAGTCAAACTGAATTTTTTGAGAAAAATTTGGACAGATAAAAACAAAGTCTCTGAATATATTGTCTTAAAACATAGCTTCTCAAATAATCAACTAAGGTAGAGTTTAGTAAACGTAATAATAAATTTTCTTTGTTCTCTAATTTTTCTTTCGAGATTTATATTTTTGCCATAATCACAACTCTATTATTATTTCTCATCTATTCCCTTCCACTAATTGTAAGAGTTATCTCTGTCAGATGACAAAATAACTTCAAGAGAGAAACTTTGTAGAAACAAAGTTTGGCGTAGTGTTTCGGTTCAATAATTCTGAATAGTTCTGAGAAAAATATTTTCATCTTAGAGCTCGACTTGTAATCCAAATATAATATTGTTACATATGTAGCACATTGAGATGCAATACAATTGGTATAAGATATTTTATTTTATATTCATTTTTCCAATGCTTTGACATAAATTACCTCTTGATAAAATGATATGAAAATGTAATTTATGACAATAGGTTCATCTTTTCACAGTTTTTTTATATGAATCAGATGTCATGAAATCAAAGAGCTTAATGAATTGCTCAGGTTTGAAACAACACAATTTAAATATTAGTGTCTTATTTACTGAAAATGAAACGCAATTAAGATGAAATGGTCATTTCCACAGAATTTTATATTCATGAACCATTTTGAAGCTGATTTTTTTTACATATTATTATGTGTTTTTTACATTACATTTTTTCCACTATTTTGCGCAGAAAACTCTAAAGTAATATTATTGTCACACTAATTTTTTTTTTTGGAGTGTTAGCTACTATTCATCACCAATAAAGGTAATATGATCCCTAATTTATAACCGGGTAATATTTGGAAATCAATTCACAATAAGGTCTATAGTTTGTGATTTTACAGTCTGTAGCCCATTGAAGACAAGATCAAACAATTCCGCCATCTTGACGCTAATGTTTTCAGTCTGCACTCTGCAGAGAAGAAAGAGGAAAACATTTAACAATAAGAAATAATGAAAAATGGGCACGAGGAAAGAGAATAATATGAGCTTTTTAGTGTATGTATTGGCGAGAACATTGTCAAAATTTCAAAAAAACTAATTTTGATGGAGGCATTTTAGTGCAAGTAATTTGCGTACAATCAATGGTAGCGTCTCTTACAGTATACTTTTGAGCTACAATAATGAAACATTTACCTAAATAATCAGTATTTCAAGATTTACCTTTATGGATAACTCGATAATACATGTTTGTGTGTTCATGTCGTTATTCTTGTGAATGAGCGATATGTTCATGTATTTTAATAACTTTTTAAGAAAAACTGATAATATGAATTATTGTACTTAAATGAATAATTCATTTATTTATTTTTCTAAATTTACATTTTTTATTTTAATTCGTGACAGATTGAACCCAAATTTTGTTAGCTACAAATATCATTGACAAATAATTTCTAGCTTAACTCAGCTAATATATATGTGAGAATTAGAATGAAAAAACTAAATAAAGAAAATAAAAGATAAAATGAAACTGTTATTCGATTAGATTATATGAATTAAATAGCATGCGTGTTCCTTTCAATAACTATTTGCTACTGATGTATTACTGGTAAGGTGTTCTGTTAATTTTCTAGTTATTGAACAAAAAACTTCATATATTTTCAATCACCAAACAAAATTTGTTATGAGGAGTAACAGTAAATCTATTTTTTAATTGAACTTCAAAGAACTACAATTCTGTGTGTATTTGTTTTACTCAAATGAATGTGGAGAATTAAAATGTAGGTAATAATAGTTAATCTGATTTAGTAAATATATATTAATAGAAGCAGCATAAATTATATAAGAATATAATCTGATAACTTTCTATCAAATTATATAAATTTGATTTTCTTAAATATTTTTCTCCTCAGTGCAATTCTTGTCCTGAAAAAGTAAATATCAAATATTTTTGGCTGTTCCTGTAAGTACTCTATTAAAGAAAAATGTCAATATAATGCCCTGCATAAATATTTAGAAACATTAAACATCAGAAAATGAGAATGGAAAATTCCGTTTTTCCATGAAGGAATAATTTCATATTTATACTATAATAAGTGTCGCTTCCGTCCGTCCATGCATCACACTTTTATATATAAATATATATTATGAAGAATAATTCAAATCTGTTGCAGTATATTGGCTACGGGTTATACTAATATTTACAACTACAGTTTTGCCCGTCAAAGAAAATCATTTTATTTGTTTAATTTGCAAAATATTGATCCAGCTAGTATTATTGAGATTATGTATAATGTAATATAATTATAATGTGTAATTGTATATGTTGATATATATTGTCTGTTTCTGAATATAACCAGTTTTTCTGTACAATGTTTACTATGATCTAAATATGAAGAAATTTGTAGAATAGTGTTTTCACTCGAAATACGAAATACAGTTCTTATTTCTATGGCATCACCTTGATTACTGCATAAATATCAGGTTATTCACCATTTCTAAATCAAAGTTAAGGTGAACTCTATGAATTACATTAAAAATATTAAGTAAAGTTTCTAATAATATTATCAATTATTCATAAAATAATTATACTTAGCGAAAGTTCGGACAAAGTACTATGTTCATTGTAAGTAAGGATGAATTTGTTTTCAAGTGTTCATATATTTTAAGTGATGAGACTTTCTCAATTGCCGAATAGTTGTTTATGGTGTCTGCTTATACCGTATGTTATGTATGTTCAGACATACGGGTTTTTTGACATACGATGGGCCACTCTGGAAAAAGTGGTCTTTTCTGGTGGATTAATTACTTTATTGAAGTTTAGCAAACTTTAAAATACGTCGGTGGGTTTACTGGTAAAACTCTACTGTTAAGTTCATAGAACATTTTGCCACGAGAGATAACCAAATACCAATAAGATAACAAACAAAATACCATAGTACAATTCAAGCTCGAGAAGTTCCACTCTAGTGATAGTACTTACATGATTGAAAATAAACTTTTGATTAAAAAATATTTTAAGAATTCAGCTAGAATAATGCCATATTGAAACCTCATGATTACAATGTTGCTTAGTGGTTATATTGTGGAATTAAAAAAATATTTGTTATCAACATTAAATCAATCTATCCATCATACGAACACATAAGTAACCACAGGTTAATCCCATTTTAAAACCGTATCATAAAGATAAATATATGACAAAGAATCGACGAATACTAAAATAATTTTGTATTGTTAATTTAACAATCAGAGTATTATAAAATTTTAGTGACTAAAAATAAGGAAATAATCTGAATTTCAAATTTGGTATTAATACATGATGAAAATTTGCTTGATATTGTGGTCATAATTTTGATGAGAATGAACAATTTTTGAATTTGTATATTAAAATATATGTGGCTGAAAATAACTTTTGAAATTAGTAACATTTCAAGAGTATTGATGATAGCTAGAAGTGTATGGATTATATATAGAATGATCAATATGATAGGATATACATTTATATACATGTTACTCATTCCTGGATGGGATCATCGATATGAAAACTGACTTTAATCTTACCGAGTAACTTATTACTTACATCCTTGCAGAAGATAAATTATTGGGAAATTATCTCAATGTAGATTCACGCACCACTGATCTTGCAGTTTGTTCCA
Source organism: Caprella mutica (assembly GCA_947561585.1). Classification (NCBI taxonomy): domain Eukaryota; kingdom Metazoa; phylum Arthropoda; class Malacostraca; order Amphipoda; family Caprellidae; genus Caprella; species Caprella mutica. The sequence continues at coordinate 299,304 of CANNZV010000584.1, forward strand.
TTGTGTTTTCTTTTCCTCTTTGAATACGAATTTTGTGATTCGAAAATTGAACGCAGTTGAAGTGTTTTGTTTACCATTTTTATTGGCATCTAAGAAATCACCGTGGAAAGATATACATACATTCTTTTATAAATATTTCATGATTGATGACAAGATCTAAAGAATAGTATTTATATTTCATCTATAGAATCTCAATATTTTGAGATTGTGTTTCCTTTCAAATTTACAAGAGTAAACCCAACTGATGTATCCTAACTTTCAAGAATGTGTTTATCTGTGAATTTAATTTGTAGATATCCTCGACTGTTTGATTTTAGAATAAAATTGAAGCAGCCAATGATGACTTTAATCAACATCACTCATAGTTATTCATTTATTTCCCATGTAAAACATTTATATCCCGCTATAGTGTCAATTTATCTTCATCTTTTCGTTTACGCATGAGTAATGTCCTACTTGTGATGTTTTCGAGGACATATAATTTTCCAGGAAAACTTTCTCTAAACCCTTTCTTAACCCTAGTAACCTAGCGATTGGTCCAGGCGGACCAGTCCTCAGGTAAAAATATTAATAATTTCAATTTTGAAGCACTTCGGCAACTTTTAGTTAGTATATAACTTTTAAGTTAGTACATGTTTCATACTGGTATTTTTTTCATTGTTCAAACCATCTGCATGCACCGTTAAATTTTCATTCAGTTTTATTCATTTTTGTGAATGTTAGAAAGATATTATTGATGGGTGGTGAAAATGACTTTTGCTCAAATAATTAGAAAAACTAAAAAAAATTTCCTTCTTATCTTCGCTCGTTAATTTTATTTTAAATAGATAATTATTCTTTGGCATATCAAATTAAAGTTTATATAAAGACAAAATACCTAAAAGTCAATTTGTTTAGATTCTATAACAGTTGTAATGATGACTGGTACGCCTGGACTAGTCACTAGGTTACTGTGCAAAATTATTAAGGGCTAGGTTGCTAGGGTTAATAGTTCACTAAAAAGTGAAGAAGAAAATAAATTGCTTTAGAGAATACAGCTTTAGAAATATCAGAAATATCAGAACTTGAATGAATACGAGCAAAAAATGTGTCATTCTTTAAACTATTAATTTTCTATAAGAGATATTTTTAAATGCCTATATGAACGCTATTTGTTAGGCACTCTACTTCAGGTGTTCTAAAAGCTGTAACAAGATATTTCCTTTTTTTCCTTTTTATTCTTAACTCTGGTTTCTATGATTTTTATATATACTCTGTTCTCCCTTTTCAGTTCCTTTCATCCACAATTGACTATTATTATTATTCTAAATTTCAAACGAATTTAATTTTTAAATCGATAACCTCTTCGAGATAATAATAAATTTAAATAGAATATTATTTGAAATTTTCAATAATATATATGAATTCCCATAAAGCACACCCTTTTACTTTTTCCTATTTTTTTCTCATCATTTTTTCTTTCTTCTTTGGTAGATGAATGTATTACCATAGTGAGGAGGCAATGATTTGCTTCTGTCGACAATGACATATCCCCATGATTCACATCTCATAAAATGAATACTAATGTGGGCTAAATAATGTATGTATTCGATATTTTAATATTTGAATAATTTTTCACAGTCTATTGGACACATTATGTTAAGGATGTTTCTACCTTATAAAAACTTTCAATTTCCATAATATCAATTTTCTTCAAGTTCCAATTCCCGCGAGTTACAAATTTATCTACCACTATTACACTTTATTCATGAAAGGTTGATTATTCCTCTGCAGTATTTGCATTTCAATTATTCAGTCAACATGATTTTGCCTTAATAGTTTCAGGATCTTATTTGGATATAAACAATCTGAAAATTTATATAAGGTAAATATTTAAATGGGAACTTCTATGAAAAATGTTCTTCATTCTTCAAGTTGGGTGGACCTCTTTCATTTCCTGCATATTTTTTTTCTGTTCTACCAAAACTGTTGAATCTCAGTATTGGATGCAGTCCGGAGAGACGAAAATATTTCTTACATCAGTTTCTCCTATTGCAATTATTTGATATTAGAATTGAAACTAGCAGAAATAATATTGATTATCACTTATTCACTTATTATTTCAAATTAAAATCTTAACATCAAATCAAAAGAGCAAACAGCTTTCATTTGAAAGTAAACTGTGGTAACAATTAATTGATATAATTTTCGTGTTTTAATAGAAATAATGTTAACTCTTTCTCTATCCTACCACTACAAAACGGAGTTCTGAGCTGATAATGTATTTTTGTTTAAATATACAAGCAATATTGAATACATAGATCATAAATAGGTGTAAGATTTAATTATTTATTACATTATTACAATCATTCGAACACTATAATTATATTCTAATTACTTTTCCACTTATATATGGTATAGACTATAATATGAAACAAATAACGTCACGTACCAAGGCGTTACTGTATCATAAATTCAGTCTCCATGTGTATAATACTGCTGTAATTTTCTTCTCTTGTCTCAATTTATTCTAAACTTTCACTTCGTTAGTATTTGGCAGCTCTTACAATAGAAAAAGCCTCTCGTTAACTGTAATTATCTAAGGGATATTGGAAATTTTTATTCAGACAATGTTTCCTATTTTCATCATTGAAGCTTTCTTATATTAATAATAATCTCAAACTGATAATGAACTAGATACTTGAACTTGCACTATTTAGAATACTAGAATGGTTCACCAAAAAAAAATGAATTTAACTGCTAAGTTTCATCATAGGGCAACTTTGATTCCAGTTTTAAATCTTCAATCATTGTTGTAAAAAAGATACAGTTAAAGGAACTCTTTTTATAAATCACTTCTTACTTTTAGGTTTTTTGCACGCTGCTTTTCACAGCGATATTAATGCCGATGAAATTATTTTTCAATACATTCCATGTGTATCTCCTGTAATAGCGAGAGGGATTTCACACTTGTGTGTTTACGATGCTTTCTCAGCGCTTTCAATGGCAATCCTCGGTTGCTAATGCAACGTCAGAAATGCCGGGATATGTCATACCACCGCGTTAACGGCGCAATCACTACGATTTCATTGCTAACGCGACTATATTATACAATCCATAAAGTTTGCTGAATCTGGTACTTCTGTAACAGCTTTGGTACTTAAATTCCAATTCATAAAATAATACAATTTTATTGATATAGGAACTTTAAAAAGATAATGAAATGCAAGGCATAAAACAACTCAAAATTTGTCCAAATTAAACCATTTCATAAAATACCGAAAGTATCGGGACATTTTTAAGCAATATAGTGATATTGATAGATTTGATAATCCCTTTAGAGTATCGAAACTCTTCAAATTCCAGCAGCAACCGAAAGAATCTTGTAACTTTTGACAAGCATTAAAGACAAAAGTATCATGAATTTCAATTAAAATAATAGTCTTGAAAACAATTGATTACAGTGTATTTCCAATTGTCGGCGTTAGAAGCGCCAAGACAATGCAGATGAGCGCTTTTTAAATTTACCTGAGGGGGAGGGAAGCTAATTCTTGGAGCGATGAGAGTGAATGATCAAATTGAACCTCCTCCAATTCTTTTTCTTACAAATCTAATTTTAAAACAAAAGAAATTGAATGGACGGAGTCATTTAAAGGAATTTGTGTTCCAGATGTTGTAAGGAATTCTTTCAATTCCAAATACGTTTAGTTTCAGTTCGTTAGCGAGTGTTCCATATGAAATATGGAAATTGTTGAATGAAGTTCGAGATTTAAAACTCTTCACAACTGAACAGAAATTGATAATCGAATTATGCAAACTACATTTCATTATAACAGAATCACAAATAAATTAAGTTATAAACTTGAACGTACCACAAATTATTTGAAAATAAAATATTTCATATTAATTCATTATTATTCCATGTGGCAGACAAAATAACATTTCCCTTATAAAGCTGAATGTTGATTTACTAATTTAGTATTTATTCTTAAAACAGTTTTACATCTGTTTACCTTTGCAAAAACAGAGTCATATATAACTATTTATTTATTTATTTATTTATTTATAAACATAATACGCCCTTATAAATATGACTGTGCTCGGGCAGTCACAGACAGAGGAGAACATACATATTATGGCCCAAAAAAGCGACTAGCTTCTGGGACAACCTATTATCACATAAATTGTACAACGTATAATCATTCAAAAACAATAATAGAAAAAACACATATCAAGAACATTAGGACAAAAAAAAATCATATACAATATCAGAAACACAGAACTACAAATTTTAAATCATCAAGCAGACTAACTAATTGTTCCTAATATTTTACTTATTGAAGAACTTAAGTAAAATGTATTTAAAATCATTTTAAAATTTGAAATCTTCTTCTTTTTATAAAATTTCGTCGATTGGTGTTAATATTCGAAATACTCTGTTTTCAGAATAAGATAAAATTATCATACTTTCTCAAGAGTTACTGATGACATTACCAACATATTAGAGGTGTAATGGTGTATATGTATTTTTTTATGAATGTGATGGAAAGTAAATGGACAACATAATTGCCAATATCTGATCTAAATGTTATACATATTTATGATAACAATTATTCAATCATCATTTTTTAATTTCACGAATACAGACCCAAGTAAAAATAGGAGCAAGTTCGAGGTAGCGGTTATGCTGATTGGGGGTAGTCATCACGGCAGTCAGGTTGCAGTGAGAGCGCAGCGTGGGAGCCAAACTGACCACTTTGGGGGCAACTTCTACTCCGGCATAACTGCGATGAACTACTTTGGGCACCTGCTCCTATTTGCCTAGTGCGCTGCTTATTAGCAGATCTGCGGCCCCGAGGTACAACTGTAATATTATAGTACTATTACAGAAGTTTTTGACTAAGGGCCGCGTATCCGGAGTTAAGAGCAGGTGCCCAGAGTAGTTCTACGCAGTTACACCGGAGTAGAATTAACCCCCAAAGCTGTCAGTTTGGCTCCCATGGTGACTATTCCGATCGGCTTTATCGCTGCCTAAAAACTGCTCCTATTTTCAATTGGGAAGTGCACCAGCTCATTACGTTTTCGATAATCAGAATGAATGTAAAACCAAGCAACTTTCCTTCATTACGACTTCATTGTTCTTTTCAGGAAGCCAGGAACTCATTAAGATTTTCTGGAAGACACCCAAAGCTCGAAAATCTCACCATGCCATAAATTGCATATATGGAGAGTTTAATAATTAATCCTGAGAGATAAGGTAATTGCATGGCTAATATTTCTATTGACCAGTTGGATGGTTGATTCTGATTTCATATATCTCTGAATGAATGATTAAACGTTTATTAGTTCAAGGTTATCTCTGTAGCAAAGTAGCCAAAGTTAATTTAATTTTATATTCTGAGATTAAATCTTATATTTATGTAATATATAAGAAAGTATTTCAACAAATAGTTATGTACTGCAACAAATTGTAATCTTGGCGAAATATACAGAGCGAAGTTGCATACATCTGTAATTTTTATAAACTAAATCTGAAAACACTAAAAAAATGTAATTAACATTTCCAAAAGTTTTGTTCATTGTTCATTTCTGCTTAGTCTCACCAGTAGTAGGGTTGACGACTTTAGGTTTTTCTCAGCTGTATCTAAGTTGACGAGTTTAGGTTTTTCTAATCAGAAGTTAAATTGTTGAATTTATGTTTTTCTTCACATTCGTATGAATATACTACAAGGTAATCTAAGTCTCTTTGAAATAAATAAATACCCGAAATTGCAGTGCAAAATTTGTCTCATCAAGTCTTGTATAAAATATAATTAACGTTTTCCTTTCCCACAAATTTGATGAAATATGTGTTATTTTTGGCTATAAAGTTTATGTATCCAGGTTTGCATGACGCTATTTTTTTGGAAATTATGGGACGAAGTTGATTCTCGGACAACTCGCCGCCTGACAATTCGCCACTTTATTTACGGTTTACCGTCGTTTACATCATATATTTATATCTAAAAATGTTGTAAATTTTAACAATGAATTATTTATGGTACACGGAAAACTGCCAGAGCGGAAAACTGCCATGCGGAAAACTGCTAGGCGGAAAGCTGCCATTCATTTAGTGGCAATTTACTGGCAATGTTAGAAAAAATGTAAAATACATCATTATATGAATATTAAAGATATAAATGAAGTACAAATAGAAATTAAAAACTAAAATCTTTCTTTGAAAAAGGTTTAAAATACTAAGAGAAGAAACAAAGAAATAATTTTAAATTAGAGACAGAGTACAATTTCTTTGTTTACTCTTTACATTATCAGTTCATAACGAGCTTACTGTCTAATTTTTTAATTTATAATTTGAGAATTGGTAAGTCTCCAAGCTTAATATTCACTTGTGCTTATTATAAAACACCTTCGATCGATGTTTGTGAAATATTTATAATTTGCATCACAACATCTATGATTATTCACATTTTCACTCGATCGAATTGGATTGCATATTAAATAATAATACTTGCTACATATAAATGAATATTGTGAAATGGAAGGTGTTGTGTTATTGACATGGAGAATAACATATAACATACACTTAATTTATTGTATAATTTAAAATTAGAATTATCAGAATTTCTAATTAGCTATTTTTTCTAATCACAAATCAGTACACGGGGTTTAACGTTTACTTTTGAACTAAAGGCTACATGCTGACATCAATATAGGAAATTAAAAACAAGGGACAGCATACGTAACTTAACATTTTTTTTAAATGTACATGACAGCAAATAAGTATAAAATGGTAATTATAACTTCCAAATGTGTACTGAAGTTTGGATTACTGTGTGTGTTTCTTCAGTAAAAGGACAACTAGAAAAGAAATCTGATATTGAAGCGTTGAATTGGCGCTAGTAGATCTTCAATAATTATATTTTTGCTTAATATAAATTTTCAACATATATCACAAATAGAATAGATTTAATATATTATACAAAATTTTGCATTAGATCTCAGAACAGGAAGGGCAGAAATACAATTGGAGTATTTACTATATTTAATTTGACTAGCCCTAACTGTACAAGATTAACTAATAGCCTACCTAAATTACCTATATAAATTATCTATAATTAAATTCCAGCCATCCTCTCTCTGTGCCGTTCAAGGTATCCTAGTCTGAAATAACAAAGTAGGTATTTAAATCTTAATAGAAATAAAATGGCTACATGTAAATAAGTTTAGTGCAACTTTTTTGGAGGAAGTGCAACACTCTAATGTTGCACCTCACTCCTAGCTGGTGGTTAGTGACAATCTATTTGTTAACAATTCCACAAGGTGACTAAACTAATATTTAGATAAAGATCGCTCAAGCCTCTCACCTATTAGGAAGTCCAGTGCACCCAAATACACGTGGAAGAAACCGTGGTCAGTCCAGTCTAGTCGCCCTCTCTCTCCGCATTCCAGAGGCTCAGGCTTGTAGTACGATATCCGCCAGGGGTTATTTAGGATCGGTGTCTATAATTCCAAGTGGTTTTTTAGGGTTCCGTATCCGAAATCCGACAGGGGTTATTTTAGGATCAGTGTCCCAAATCCTCCAGTGGGTTTAGATTCGGATTTCACCGTACCAGGGATAAACATGCGGAATAAGGGCTCAGATTAGCTAGAATTCAAATATAGAAGAGCTTGGTTGGTGGTGACGTGAGGCGCTACGCACTGTTATGTGTGCACAGTGATGGCCAGGTGAGAAGTGCTGGAGTCTCAATCCAGATCAATGAATACAGTTTATTTATGAGGCTTGAGCGCTATAATGATGTCGTCACCACCACCAGCAAGTTGATGTTCATATATTTAACGAATTAATGTTGAATTTTAGAACACTGGCGAGGGGCGTTGAAATTTTCGTAAAATTTTAAATTATGAAAAAGAAAAAATCCATATTAAAGGTATGGATTTCTTCTAATTTACCTATATCTAACAGAAATTTAAAACACTCAAACTACTAATAACGCAACATATATACATTTTAAACTTTAACAAATAAATATATTATAAACTCAACTAACTACAAAAAATTCTAAACTCAGAAATAATCAACATATTTACAAAATAGTCAGAGTTCAAATCAGGTTAGCCGCTGTCCAGTTTTTAAGATTTTTATTGCACTTTACAGCAGCCTTCCTTTTAACTCTTTTATTCACCACAGGAACATTACAAGGTACCTCATCATCAGACTGGTCAGTGACTTTCTCTAGTAAAACTAGATCAGTCACATGACGCCTTACCAATTCACCGTTGCCTTTACGAACAACCACAGTATTAGTTTCTCCCAAGCTATTCACCTCAGTTTCAAATACCACCGCCATGGGATGAAAATACGGTTTAATTAAATTTTGTCTGATTAATACAAGATCACCTACTTCTAAATTCTCATGTGCTTTCGGTTCGTACCTACCAGATTTATTCAGGCTAGAACTGCGCAAATTTTGAATAAATTCATCATAGTAAATTCGATCAAGCATTAGTTTAGATTTTCTTAAATTTTCTAGACTACTGTATAATTTACTTTCATTCGGTAGCAATTCCAAAGCAAAATCTCTCTCTTCGCTATCCATGTGAGGCACAATAGATAGAGAAGGAACATCAAAGCCACGCAATAAAGTCTCCGGAGTAATGACACCCATATCCACCTCCGGGTTAGAGAGACTATTCTTGTAAGCAATAGGACGCTTGTTTATTAGCATTTTACATTCTGAAACTAAGAAAGCAAATTCATCAAATTTTAAAATAGTGCGGCTAGTCGCTTTATACATAAGGTGTTTAACTTGCTTCACTAAACTTTCAACAATGCCACCTAAATAACTTGAACCAGGTGGATATGGAGCAAATTCCAAGACCTTTATGTTGTGCTCTTTCAAATAATTTGATATATCCAATGACGATAAATAAGTTTTAATCTGCTCTAACGAACTTACTATGGGACTACCGTTGTCACTTACAACATTTTGAAAAATCCCATGCTCGTGAACGTGAATCTGAAGTGCTTGCAGGAAAGATTTGTTATTAATATCATGACATATTAATAAATTTATTGCTCTTGTATAGAGACAAGTAATAAGCAATAAATAGATTCTTGAACTGTGATTAATAGAATTTCGCACAGTGAACGGTCCGACATGATCCAGAGCAATGTCCCTGAACGGGTGATGTGAAGGATTTACCCTAAACTGTTTAAATGAATTTTGATTAATTTTAATAGTTCTACCATTAAATCTCTTGCAAAAAACACAGGAATGGATAAATGATTTTACAGCACTATAAGCACTGGGAATATAAAAATCTTTCCTTAAAAGGTTCAACAATTTATATACTCCTGCATGATGGGTTTTTTCATGCAAGTCACTTATAATACATCTAGTCAGGTGCGAATCTCTGTGGAGCAAAATAGGATACTTTGTTTCATATGGAGCGTCAAGTCTGTCCATTTTTCCTTTTACTCTCAAAATAGAATTACAGTCTAGAAACAAATTCAACTGAGAGATAATCTGCGGCGCTCGTTTATCTGGAACTTTCATGTACTCTAATACATCTCCAAACTCGCCATGTTGGTCCACAGAGACCACATAATTTACAGAATCGACATAGTTACAAGGTTTAACATTTGAAAACAACTCCGGTTTATTTTTATTAACCTTTATTTTCAAATTGTTTATATACAACCTAACAACATGAATAATCTTACAAATCTTGCGAAAGGAAGAAAAATATTTAAGGTTAATAATTGGAACACTGTAATTTGTATTAATATTCATACACAAACTGTGAGAATTCTCACCAGACATACAGGGCACACTGAATCCAATATCCCCCAGACCATCAAATTTGGGACCAGAGACATAATTACTCCCAATCAACAACCTAGGAGACAATGTGCGGGTAACCAGATCGGCAGGATTAAGCTTGCCATCGATATGATGGAAAATCATAGGAAATTTCTCACAGTGTCCCACTATTGAATCCAATCTGTTGTTAATGAGAGAACTCTTCTTCTCTATTTTACCAAATCTAACCGCCTTAGAGTGAATCCAATTCAATGTGATCATAGAATCTGTGTACACATGCAATTCAGTCAGAACAATGGGACATGTAGCAGAAGATAGTTCGTATTTCGTTTCTGCTAGACATTTTACTCCAAATTGACAGGCAATCAATTCCAATATCGGTATAGATTTAACCTTAAGGGATTTCGATATAATTCTATTCTTGGCGTACAAAAAACTAGTTTCTGTAGAATTTATAGCCTGTATATAAACTACTACACCATAGAACATTTTACTTGCATCGACACACGCTATCAATCTAAAAGACTCTTCATATTCCCCAACATATCTAGGGATAATAATGTCAGATGTACTTTTATTATTGAACTGAAGAGCAATGTTACGCCAAATCTTTTTATTGTCATCGCTAATCTCTTTGTCCCATTCAGATTTAATATTTAAGGTAATCTCATGCAAAAACAACTTCGCTCTGTTCAGCGTAGGCAAAATTATTCCAATAGGATCAAAGTTAGCATTAATAGAACTTAAAATTTCTCTACGAGTCCTCGCCTCAACATTTAACCCAGTTACTTTAGGCTTAAATGAATCTGTATTCTTTATCCAAGTAATACCCAAAAGGTCGCACTCATCAGTCTCTTCCACATTTGCCTCCCCAATTTGGGGATTATTACTCACTAAATTTTCAATATTTGAATGAAACTTCTGTAATTTAAGTTGGTAATTAGAAAATAGATCAGCGAGAATTCCTATACCAGATACTGCACAACCAATGTCACTCGCAGAAAACGCAATGTTATCCATGTATGACAAATTGTACACCATTCTGAATGTATCAGAACTCTCACCGCCTGAAGTACTCTCAACAAGAATGAAATACAAAGCAATCATTAGAAGAAAGGGACTGAAGCGCAAACCCATAGGCACCCTGGTATATTTAAATGCTACTTCCTCGTGGCAACCTGATGAAATATCCCTGAACCACAATAAATGTAGTTTACCAGTATCATTCTTACGAAGATACAATTGTAGGAAAGCTTTTATTATGTCGCCTATAATGAGGTACTTATTAAATCGATATAATGTTAATGTTAGAAACAACTTATAGTTCAACTGAGGACCTGGTAGAGAAATCTGGTTGTGAGACAAGTTGTTGCCTCTACCTTTTTCACATAAATTAGACATGAGAACAACTCTACATTTTGTTGTTTCGGCAGAAGGTTTAAATACAGCACTGTGAGGTAAAAATGATATGGACTTATCCTTTTTTAATTTAGAAGGTTGAGGCACCTCTTCTATAATTCCTTCTTCAATTTGTTGTTTTATTGTCTCATCGTACAAATTAATTTTATCTTTACTTAATTTTTTAATCGTACTATGCAAAATATTAGAAGCCAAATTATAATTATTTGGAAGTAGGTGCTCAATCTTTCTATTCCATAATGCAGGTAGAATCAGCCTACCATCCTCCGCCCGTGATATATTATCTAAAACAAATTCAGACAGCCCTATATCGGTATCTGAGAATGGAGCTTCAGCTTCATTTTCACAGTGCAAATATTCACGATAAATAGAGTCCATATCACATGCGTTATCACAATCATTCTCAACATCAGTCACACTAGATGTAAAAACACTACCTAGTCATTTCTTATTAGTTATCATCCTACAAAACTCCTTAACAGAATTTAAGTAAGTCTTGTTATTCGTGAGAGTACCTACGTTACCGGTGAGCATCACTCCTAACCCAGTATGATAAATTAGAGATTTAAATTCTCCACCAAATCTACAAGATTGAACAGGTAACACGTGGGCATAATCAGCGCCTAGCAGCAGGTCAATTTTACCATCATTATTTGTATGTAACATCTTATCAGCAAGAGGAACAGAGTGACTTTTAAAAGCCTTACATATACCGACTAGAGAAGGGATATTTATCCTACTTTTAATTTCAGGAACAATAACAGCCTGTACAATTCTAAGCTCATTTTGAACAGGTAGCTCAAATCTAATTATTTTGGTAGTTATTTGTTTTGACTCATTGAAGCCGCTTATCTTAATTTTTACATTATCCCTCACAATCTTATGTTCTACAAACTTTAACAAATGCTCTGCTATGAAGGTTACCTGTGAAGCAGGATCATACAGTGTACGGGCATTCAGTTTACCCCCTCTACTTTTAGCTAAAGGCGCAGAAAAGGTTGGCAAAATTACATCATTACAAGTTTGTGCATTCATAACAGAGAATTCAATAGCATGGGTATCACCTTTCATCGTTTTATTTTTAGACTCGTAAATTCTATTTTTTGGTTTAAAGGAAGCACTATGCTTAGAACTATCTGAAGTTTCGGACGCAGCTCTCCCAATACATAGAAAAGATGCATGCCACAAGTTACATTGACGGCACTTTGTTTTAAATTTCCAAGTGCAGTTACTTATGGTATGATTCAACCAACCACATCTTGTACAGCCGTTAAGTTCTTTAATTTTAGTTACTTTACTCATGGGAGATTCAAATTTACTGCAATTGTATATCTTATGAGAGCCCGCGTCCGAACTTCCAACACTTTCACATAATTGACAACCTATGTTAATCTTACTATCTTTTTTAGAAGAATTAACAGATACAGCCATCGCATAACTATTCTCTATAGGTCTCGAAACTTTAAAATTAGATTCATTAACTCGACCTGAGACTTCAAAAGCACTCCTAATGATTTCCTCCACATTTGGTTTGTTATTGTTAGTAATTGACATGAATGCTTGCTTATATTTAAGACTCATATTATTCCACAAGAAATATTGTGCGAAAATCAAACTTTCAATTTTAAGCTTAGTTAACTGTTCGCTTATCATCCTTACCTCACTGACCCAATGATGGTAATCAGTGTTATCATCTAACTTTAACTGAATGAGCTTTTCTATCACAGAAAATTGTTGCAATACCTTACTAGAAAAAGCATCCTCGAGTAATGACATGGCATTGTTATAGCTAGTATTGTTAGGAGGAACTGACCTAACTATTTCTTTGGCTGTACCTGATAAGTGTTGTAAAAGGTAACTAAATTTCTCAAACTGAGAAAGATCAAATTTATTCAGAATAGCTTCAAAACTAGCTTTAAATGAGGAAAACTCTTCCGGTTTCCCACTAAACATAGGCAGTTGTACATTAGGTAATTTCATTTTAGGAGCCCTACTATTATCATTAGAATTCCCACCTACAACAGAATAATCTCTAATGATAATGTTAATTTTAATCAATAATCTATTCAGTTCGTCTAAATATTCCTCGCTCCTCTCACAGTCATCGGCATATGCAAGTTCTTCGGTATCACCATTCTCCAGCAACAGAGATTGGATTTTATCATCTAATGCTAATAAGCTATTTTTAAGATCTACGGTCTTCTGGTGGTAAAACTGAACCTCCACTATATCGTCAGGCATATTAGTACTAATTTTTTGACATAACTTAGTGGCGGATTGACGCTTGCCTGAACGTAATTTAATTAAAGTTTTCATTTTCATAATTCAACAGACAAAGTTCCAAATCTCGAATAAGGAGGATTAATATCCTAAAGCAGACTATATATAGTTTAAAATTTTATCAATTTAACAGACTAATAATATGATTAATAATTTTTAAATTTGACGTTACAAACAACCAGTTCATGGCATAATATACTCTAGGATCTGTAATAGGGTAAATATACTTTTTTAATAAACCTTTTAAACGCAACTGTTAAAAGCTTCTTTTAGGCACCAAATCACTTACAACAACATTCAACACACCAACGAGCAAAAAATATCATTCCTAACTAAACAAACCCTTGGAGCAGCAGCAGAGAGAAAATGGCAATAACTAAACTGGGGACCAAATAGATTCACCAATCCGGTTCGAAGGACCATATACAAAATTTTGCATTAGATCTCAGAACAGGAAGGGCAGAAATACAATTGGAGTATTTACTATATTTAATTTGACTAGCCCTAACTGTACAAGATTAACTAATAGCCTACCTAAATTACCTATATAAATTATCTATAATTAAATTCCAGCCATCCTCTCTCTGTGCCGTTCAAGGTATCCTAGTCTGAAATAACAAAGTAGGTATTTAAATCTTAATAGAAATAAAATGGCTACATGTAAATAAGTTTAGTGCAACTTTTTTGGAGGAAGTGCAACACTCTAATGTTGCACCTCACTCCTAGCTGGTGGTTAGTGACAATCTATTTGTTAACAATTCCACAAGGTGACTAAACTAATATTTAGATAAAGATCGCTCAAGCCTCTCACCTATTAGGAAGTCCAGTGCACCCAAATACACGTGGAAGAAACCGTGGTCAGTCCAGTCTAGTCGCCCTCTCTCTCCGCATTCCAGAGGCTCAGGCTTGTAGTCCGATATCCGCCAGGGGTTATTTAGGATCGGTGTCTATAATTCCAAGTGGTTTTTTAGGGTTCCGTATCCGAAATCCGACAGGGGTTATTTTAGGATCAGTGTCCCAAATCCTCCAGTGGGTTTAGATTCGGATTTCACCGTACCAGGGATAAACATGCGGAATAAGGGCTCAGATTAGCTAGAATTCAAATATAGAAGAGCTTGGTTGGTGGTGACGTGAGGCGCTACGCACTGTTATGTGTGCACAGTGATGGCCAGGTGAGAAGTGCTGGAGTCTCAATCCAGATCAATGAATACAGTTTATTTATGAGGCTTGAGCGCTATAATGATGTCGTCACCACCACCAGCAAGTTGATGTTCATATATTTAACGAATTAATGTTGAATTTTAGAACATATATTACAAAGGTAGCTTTGCTGAAATATCATTTTCCTTTGAATATTAAGTAATCCGATAACTATATTGTTATTACTATAAAAATGAACATCCCCTTAACCTCTTAACAAAGGGCTAATGCCGTCTTTTTTAAATTAAAATGTTCTTTGAATGTGTTTATAACTAATTTATATTTATTAAAAGTATAATATACATCAGTTCCCATTAAGTGACTGGCAGTTTTTCGCATGGCAGTTTTCCGCAAGGCAGTTTTCCGCTTCGGCATTTTTCTGCCTGGCAGTTTTCCGAACACCTTATTTATATACGGTCAAGACTGACGTAAACCAGCAGTTGACAAATTTCATAGTTTCAATTTATTAGTTTCATTTGTTGTCATATTTTCTCTGTTAGAATTTTTCAGACATCAAAAATATTAGAGCTATAAATTTAAATTTAGTATAGGGTTTAACGTCTGCAGCGAAACGAATGGAATTGTAGTTGATGTCAAAATTAAATTAAATACAAAGGACAGGAGGAAGAAGTCAGAAAGTAAAGTGGCTCCAATTCACATTAAATATTCTGAGTTCTCTTCAGGAATATTATCTCCAGATCCAACGTGTCCCAGTTATCTTATTCTAATCAGCTGCAGTCACTCATAAATTAGAGCAATGCAATCTCCAGGTAACTTCAGGGAACTTCTCATGTACGTTAACTGCCCAAAATATATATAAACCTTTGTATTTATATCTTCATGTAATTCCAATATCTTTATATATTTTAGGATGTAAATTCTAGTTTCATATTATCTGTGATGATCGATGAATAAAATAATGAACTTATCTTCTATGTAGTCAATCTTTTTTTTATTTAATATTGATATAAATCTAAATAGAACAAAACATGTTGCTCTCTTTTTAATTACATATGTACGATTTTTAGATAGGTGATAGACAGATGATATCGTTTCAGCAACTCAAAACTATTTATTTTTGAATTATTTATCAATTTTCTCACCAGAACGGGTCAGTCATGTCAGAGCTAAAAAATAAGAATTTCTTTCTGACCATTTACTACACTCAACATTTTAAATATTTCTTTTTTAATTTCCCCGTAATTCCTTTAGTTGCATTGAGTCATTCTGCTGATCATTTACTAATAGAATTTCAGATCTCTACAAAAAATTCTCGATTATCAGAAAATTGTTCCGTGTGTGAAACTGAAGTGTCTGTCGATTTGTGACGATAAAACTAAACTGTCTAGACTCTAGACTCTAGAGTATGAGTCAATGATTGAAAATATAAACGAATTTTTAATGAAAAATCGAATTTTCAAAGATGATTTAGATGACGGATTCTTGTGAATTGAATGAAATATTTTCAACAGTTATTTGTATATAATTAGGAGAGTTTTTAAACTCAATTTGAAAAATAAGATGCTGTATATAATATTTTATAATAAGCAGCCAGTATATTAATGTTATCTTCAGCAAAATTTACTTAATTAGGTTTGATTCTATTCATTTTAGTTCAAAATTGATCATGAGATCAAAAATTCATTTGTTCATGTATAAAAACTTGCTAATTATGAGCGCTTCCTACGTATTTTTTTTATAAAAAATAACATATTATTTCAAAATTGAAAACCAAGAGAGTGGAGATTTAATAGTAATGGATAGATGGTTAATATTTTAAAGGTATAAAGGAAAATCTATCTGCAACATAAATATATGTAGTTATTTTCTCACAACTGTTGGAAAAGGAATGGAGCCATCAGAGTGGAGTTCCTGCACGGATGACCTTTACGCTGGATAATATTTTTTTAAAGACGTAATTTAGCTTCGTCATAGTTACCAAGATGTGAATTTATGCAAAGTGTTTTTAATTAAATATTCTGTATAACTAATTAATTTCATTCGTAATAGCAGCTAAAGAACAACGAAGTAAAACTTTAGAGTAAGTTGAGACAAGAAAATTTGAGCGGCATTGAGGGTAGTGGCACAATAATTTATGATAAATATAAATGATGGGTAAATCTTTTTGCAGTTTTTAGTATACTGAAGTCAAAGAAAAGTGTATCCGCTACGAATTTTAAACAGTTCAATAATTTAATATATTATACAATAATCTTTACTAATTGTGGTACTATTAATTTTAATATTTGTCTAGGTAGCTGGATGAAGGCAAATATGTAAAAATAGATGATAGTGAGAAATTAGGTAAGAGTGATTAAGAAATAATAATAATGTGGAAACTCTTCTAATTGATAACATACTTGATTATTCAGTATGAGTCAAAAAGGCGGTATGAGTATGAGTCGTTCCCAGTTTTTTTGACTCAAATTGTATTGTGTATATACAATATTATTTTAAGAAAATCATCCACGACATACAAATAATATTCCCCATTACACTTCTAGGATGTCTTGCTCAGTTCCATTGCGTATCTCTGAATTAATCACAAACTTTCAATTTCTGTTAACGTCAGCAGTTAATGAATCAAAAGATCTGACCAAGATATGTTTGGATGGCACATAACTAGGAGAGCGGTTTATCATTTCTATGACATGCTTTGAGACTATGATTGCTATGCGAAATTTGTGAAGTGTAAAAACATGATTATTTTCACTCTGCTCATTGATAATTCCAACAAATTACTAATGAAGAATTATGAAATGTAATATGTTTAAAATATAGATTGTTCACCAAAACTTCCTTGATAACGATTTTATGGTTTAGAGATAACATTTGAATAAATTTAACATTGATACATAAGAGTTATGAAACACTTTCTTTGTTTAAGATACTAAGATAAAAATAACAAGGACTACTTTGAAGATTGTATTGTGATGATTTCATTATTTTCATCTACCAAACAGAGTTTATGCTGTTTTAACATAACATCCAACATGGGAATTATGTACCACAAGTTTCCCCTGACACATGGTGTTGATTGCGAATGCTTTTGATGTCACAAGAGAACATCAATCACAAGTTCCTTGATGGCAGACACACGAACTGACTGTCATTCACTCCGGTGATTCTTTTAAATGTGGCTGCGCTTCAAATAAACTGATATGAAAAACTCATGGACTCAATTTTGAATTTAATTGTATAAATCCTCCTACCATATTTTTTCGCTTTCCAGGTAACATTGTGACACTTCCGGAATATTTCCTCCATATTCATATTCTCCCTCATAATCCACTATCGTAAAATGATATCAATGGAATATTCCTGGAATAGTTTAAATATATTTAATACTCTTACGATAACCAGGGGATATTCCAAGAATTGAAGAAAATTGAGAAGATCACCGTGAGATTTCGAGAGAATAGTCCGGGAATCAATATAAATAAGTTGATCCTCCTACGATTTCAAGGGAATATTCCTGGATTTACTGGAGATTAGTGAATCCCTTTACAATTTCGATGGAACATTCCAGGAATTAGTGAAAATTAGTTTGTCTCCTTACGATTTCGAGGGAGTATTCCCGGAGTTCAAAATATTAGTTGGTCCCCTAATGACTTCGAGGGAATACTCCATGAATTAGAGAAAATTTGTTGATCCCACTACGATTTATAGGGGATTTTCCAGGAATTAGAGAAACTTTGTTGATCCACTTACGATTTCGAGGGAATAGTCCAAGAATTTGTGAAAATTATCTGATCCCTCACGATTCCGAGGGAATATTCCAGGAATCAATAAAAATTAGTTTATCCGCTTACAATTTCTTAGGAATATTCCTTGATTTAGCGAAAATTACTTGATTTCCTAGACAATTATAAAAGGGAAGATTGTAATAAGAATTGAAAAAATCAATGAAATAATAAACCATACCCAAACAACAACAATGATTGGCTACATGTGGGTACTACGTGGTACGCCCACCAGAAAAAATGTATTAAAACCATGTGCGGCATATTAGGGCATTTAGAAATTTGTTCCGCACTTAGGCGCTGCCTAACTGCGGATACGCGGCCCATAGCTAATACTGCTATAATAGTAAAATAATATCAAAGTTAAATTTACGCTGGTTAAAACAATATAGTCGTTTTGACTCACACCAAAACTCAAAAAAAAATATGTCAAACTCTCATAATAAGTTTATCTATACTCCAGATACATTGAAATAACAGTCTTTGTGAGTTACTAAAATATATTCTGTCATAGTTGTTTCAACATAGTTGTTCTCAAATTAAGTGGATTTGATCCATAAAATGAAATGAATTAACTAAAGCTTAGTGACACACAACGTCATGGTTGTTTTAACACTCGTGAAAACATGAATATAGTCCAACCAACTCTCGTAATAAATTTCTTTCGGAGCATGAATTGATTATCAATTAGATATGACTCATATGAGTAAACACTTTTTCTCTTTCAGTACTCTGTTTATTGATAATTCAATCGAATTACTAATAAAGAATAATAAAAAATAGAGTTCATTCATAATTATGTAATGGGATCTGTTTAAAATATGAATTATCTATCAAAACTTAATATGTAACAATTTTTTGTCGCGAGATAACATTTCGATGAATTTGACATTAATTTATTAGAATACTTATGTGTAAGATACTATGAAGAAAAAAATAGACTAGTTTGAATATTACCTTCAGTAAATTTTCAGTACCTAAATAACTGTCAGCTGTTCGAAATAGTGAATTGCTATTTATTTTTATCTTTCAACCTGAGTGTATGTCGTTATAACATAACATTTAGAATATCAATGATGCACCACAAGCCTATTCACAGGAGAACATCAATCAAAAAGTTAGTTGATTGCAAGTTTTGCCGCTTTCATCAGAATCATGTAATTTGGATATGTTTTGAAAGGACTGAGAGGAAGTGCAAATGGACCTAATTTTGAAAACATTGGTATAGATCCTACTACCGTATTCTTTCGCTATATGCTATCAATAAAAGTTACCAGGAAATAAACTTTTCCTGATATTACCGATATTCACTAATACCTGAAGTGAGTAACTGTTAATTGTTCTCTGATTGTTTGATGGATTGCACCAATCATCTGGATAATCTGCTCAAAATCTGCAGCTCATTAAGAGATTATTATCAATTGGCAATTATTGGTGATTGACTGTCTGAACTGATGTCAGTTTTGATGTTTACAATATTGCTATTGAAGTGAAGGATATTTTGACGGTAATTCACACTAAAATTATTTCACTTATTTTTTAATAAGAGTTAACCATTCCAGGCAAAAAAGATTATTTACCGGGATATTAAGATAATATATCAAAAGTATAACTTCTTCTTGCCTTGAATATGCGCTGTAAAATATATCGATTATGATTCTTTTTTCATTATTGACTATTGGACAATTCTCAATACAAAAACAAATACCGTATAAACATTTTCAACGATTCTTAGAATAAAGCATATCCCAGGACAAAAACATAAGAGATTGATACACGTTTGCGTATAGAGTTACATGATAGTATATATGGAACTTTAAACTATTAGTTATATTGAAATGGTTGGAAAAACTGGGCATGTGCCAGTTGCCACGTAGCAATAAAAAAAGCTAGTCTTACTTGAGCTTTCGCATGCAAGGGTTTTACCCTTGTCTAAGTGCGTTCCAGGCCCATTTGAAACTGTGTTCAAAGTGTATGCAAAAAAAGTAGATATTTGCAATTACCTTTGGTGATGCAGTTTGTGACTACTTGGTGAACAAGCGTTCATTTGCATCGAAAGCTATCGATGTAGCGTGTAATGACTCTCATATAGCGATCAAGCCGAGTTTTCATTTTTTTGTGATTCTACCTCCTATTACCCCTAGTTCATTTCTTGTGTATTTAGGGTGTTCTGTTGTTACATCACGGTTGAGTGATCAAACCCTAGCTCACCGTTAGTCGGCTGTAGGGGAAGGTTGCAGACCTTGTATCATTTCTGGATACTCGCAACTAGGTTGCGAGCTATGTAAGTGGGTACTGCTCTAACACTTCCGTGACCTATTATTGAAAATACACATAAGACAATTCCAAAAGCCTATAAATTCTATATTACTTTTCCCTATGGAATCCACACAAACTCCTGTGCATTACCATGCGTGGAAGTTAAAGTCTTATATAACAGTAATTTATGGTTACAGTTTCATCAGATATATCAGTACTAATAAAAAATGTTATTAATGATCATCAGGATAAATTGCGTCTTACGTTCTACGTCCATTATCCGCCAGAGAAATTTATTGCGGATTGGCTTGATAGAACACTCGCCTGGGAATATATTGTGCAGATCATCGAAAAGAATTAAAATATTTTCATATTATGTATTTTAAGTATTCAACCTTTGGTGGTCTATGAACTATAGTACATGAATAATACTGAAAAGTTAGTTTGTTATGATCTCTTGAGTTTTGATGTCTCTGCCGTTCACTTCATTATAACTGTAGATTATTCTAGAAGAGCATTTTGTCATAACATTACATTCTTTAATTTGGGTGATACAAAAGTCTGCAACAGTTGTCAGATTTGAAATTGGTCACACTGAAGATTAGTAGAGAAATTAAACATACTGAATATTTGAAGAAGAAATTTATCATATTGAAAATTGGTAGAGAAATTAGTCTTAATGAATAAATGTAGAGGAATTAGTCATACTGAATAGTGGTAGAGGAACTAGTCATACTGTATATTGGTGAATTAATTAGTCTCATCATTTCCATATCATTACAGGAGAGATTTTTTGTATCAGGTGACATAATAACTTGGAGACAGAAACTGTTTAGAGAAAAATTTTGGCGAAGGATTTCGGCCCATAAATATGAAAATTTCTGATCAAAATATATTGATATTTGAACGATTTGTAATCTAAAAAAAATTAAATTAATTTATATCCAGTTCATTTGGAATAATAGATTGCATTTATCAATATTTATATTCCAACGGTTTGATGTATCTCGAGAAATAAGATGAAAATATTACTTATGTCAATTTGATGATTTGATTATTAATTTCTTTATTGAAATTTTGATGACATGAAACGAAAGAACTTATACGAATTTTCAGGTTTCAAACAAATTGAGAGGAAAGAGAAGAAGATGGGGACAGAGGAACAAGAACAAGATTCAGAAAGAGGAAAGGAAAAACATATGGCAAGAGGAAACAGATTAGGAAGCATTGTTGTGTTGAGTGCAGATAAGAAAATGTTTCGTCAAAATTGAGAAATTCTGCTGCTGAAACAGAGTTAAAAGTCAATTTCTGTGAGACTCAGAGCTAAGATAATAATAAGCGACTAAACTCTTAATCATATTTCCATTTACCATTTTCGTTCTGATGCAGACAAATGTTTCAACATTAACAATAATTGGTAATTTAACTGGCTAGATATTCACTTAATAGGCAAATACAATTAAAATAAACAAAAATCTTTTAATCATATGGAAATTGTTAATATAACATTAACAAATTCATCTCCCTCTATTATGTAATGTTATTGCAGTAAATGAAATAATATTATTTCATAAATATTATGCTTAAAATAAGATCCATATGAAACAGTTAGATATTGTAAACCGAAATTGAACGGTTATTGTATCATCAGAGTCAATTCTTTAGCTCATGCAACTTGCAATTTAATTCTCAAGTGACAACAGTCAGAAACCTATAAATTATTAGAATTAAAATTCCATCACACTAACTAATATGACTCAGATAATTAAAGTAAAAGCCGTAATTTTATATAGTGTTTCTAAATTAATCTCATCGTTTGACTGTATATATATGTAACTGATTCTGTTAAGAAGTATTTGGGGTACTTAAATAAACAATCAACTTAAGCTTTTATATGGCGATAAGAAATAATTTTAATAATCTGTTTGTTATCATTTTACAATTGAAAATATTTTATTTCAATTTTCTATAAATTAAACAACAATCCCTTAATATTTTCAATCACAAAATAAAAAATCTTAGTTTATTGGACATAAATTTAAACAAAACTTTTCATTATTAGTATTTTAAAATTATTCATTCATTATATTTTTTTTTAATTCACTTGAATTTTGAAAAGTTTTTGTAATAATATATAATCTGAGTTAGAAAATGCCAATTAATATAACTCGTATAACTGCAATAGAAAATAATTTCTTTGATTTAACATTTTAATTGCTGTTGTTGGATTAAATTAATATCTCATTCTCAACAAATATATTGGGACATTATACATATTAACTATTCATTCATAAGATTTAACAAATGCATTTTTCAAAAGATTTTTCTTCTAAGAGCAAATTATTTTCCTGTAAATCGTCTAGAAAGTTATTGGCCAATATTTTAGGCTGTTCCTGTAGGTGCTCCATTATAGAGAAATGTCAATATAATGCCCTGCACATATATTTAGAAACAATAAACAACAGAAAATGTGAGGCGAGTCTTTTCCACCACCAAATTATTCTAAATTATAATAAAAACACATGAATAATGAATATGGTAATCTTGTAGTGAAATGGAACTCTTTCAGTGTTTTTTATTAACAATATGTTTTTTGAAGTATATTTGCATTATCTTGTATTAAAGTTCAATTAAAATATATTATTCTAGTTATTGCAGAACTGAAACTGATGTATACAACAATAGGAGACTCATGTTCAAGTTTTTGAAATTTCAGAGAAGGAATTCTTCATTTTTTCTATATCACAATATTATCCACAATGAAGTGCAATTTCTTATTTATTTTATTAGAAGCTTTAATATTTTTTTGGATCTAATATGTGCTAACACTCCAAAGATGACTTGAACCCTTCAATTGACCTATACCACAACCAGTCATTCTTTGTATCCGCCATCATGATCATTGTTATCAGATGCTCATGGATTAGAAAATTCTATCAAACGTCTGCTTGTGAGAATTTTCATGCTCATCCTCAAACATATAAACTTCATCTTATATGCACAGTATAAATATCTATGAATAACAGACAACTTTGGACGTCACTAAATCACCGAATGGATTAAATCACAGTAGGTCAAATTGGGAGAATATCTGAAGTTTTAGCCATACAGAGTTTCAGCTATTATGTTTATAATAACTGTAAAACATCAGAGGTAAACTGGTTGTCGAATAAAGAGTTTTGTACATTCTGTTTAGCTGGTTGATACACAAAACTTTATGAATACAAACATTTTAAAATAATGTATCAAAAAGAAAATATCTTAACTATGAAACACGATATGTATACAATACTGACAGTAGGATGTTTCTTCACACTGCTGTTGTAATAGCTTAATTTTCATGGTTTATAGTTTATATGATAAACATAATAGTAAATATTTATTCATACATGTTATATATTCATGAAACAGATCATCAATATAAAAACTGACTTTAATCTTACCGAGTAACTCATTACTTACATCCTTGCAGAAGATAAATCTTAGGAAGTTATCTCAATGTAGATTCACACACCACTGATTTTACAGTTTGTTCCATTGTGTTTACTCTTCCTCCTCGAATACGATTTTTTTATTCGAAAATTGAATGTAGCTGCAGTGTTTTGTGAAGGAAAATAAAAGTTTATCATTTCTTGATTCCTATGAAATTATTGTGAAAAAATGCACAGATTATATTTAAAACAATATTTTGGATGATTGATGTCTATATCTGAAGTATTTTAATTGTTTTAATAATGCTTTAGAAGATTATTCTTCCAATGAATCAACATTTTCATGAAATCCTGATTTCTTTCATATTTACACAATCATTTCAATGTTGGTAATCAATATTACATGTTGAAGTAGAACCATAGATGCATTTTGTAATGCAGAAGTAATCAGATACTGTGAATATTAGTTATTCTGCAATTGGTACAAATAAAAATTGGCATATACTTATATCATTTCGTTACTACTATTTGAAAATACTACAATCTTGATGCGTCCGTTATGAAATTATAAACAATAGACAATATTTGATCAACGTTATTTGGTAAGAATTTGAAAAAATACTTATATACAATTTCAACTTATTAAATTATGTGTATATTATATTTATACATTAATATCCTAATAAAAGAGATTGAGCTTTACTGCTTTAGTGGATGTTGCAATCTGTAGATAGCACCTGTGGCAAAATACCAGAAAGAGCCACAAACTCATTCTGTTATAAGATTAACTCTGTTATTAATTAACAGCAATAGCACCTGATATTTTTGGTGAAGATGCGCTTCATAATTAGATTGTTCACGAAGAGATACATATGGAAATCACAAATAATCAGTTTTACTGATTTACAAATCACTTTCAATATCACTCTACTTCAATTAAATATTATACATTATTAACAAAATAATAAAAACGATAACTAATCATTCAAAACTTCTTACTTTTTTAAAAGTAACTATTTAGTAAACACAAAATTTTCTCTCCTAATTAGAAAAATACCCGGGAGGGGAATCAACTATTAACAAAAGAATATGGTCAAATTAATTTTTTGAACATAGAGACCCTCTTAAGCCGTAGCTTCTAGATCACCCTTGCGAATTCCAATCAACATTTACAAAGAAAAATCTATCAGAGTTTATCTTTTTTGAAGTATTATTTCCATCGAGATACCCAGAGGATCCACAACGTTAATAGTCACTTAATATTTGCAGTGAAATCATCATTGAATATTCATAGATTATGAAACACAAACATAATGTCATGTTTATGTAATTCCGTCTTACAAAATGCAAAACGATGCACCAACACTAATATCCCTAATTACCAAATAAAAAATATATAAATTATGTGACTGATTATGATCATTCAATTGAACACTTTATGTTGATAATGTATGTGCTTATTACTGAAAATATTCTTTAAACTTACATATTTAAACATATAATGCCTATACAGTAGTGGACATAATATAAGGGTAGGCAAAAATAAGTTATCTAAATCTTTAATTTCACAAAAAGTACGAAACGTACATTATTGAGCTCATGTGCATTCGTATGAATTTTCAAAG
Source organism: Caprella mutica (assembly GCA_947561585.1). Classification (NCBI taxonomy): domain Eukaryota; kingdom Metazoa; phylum Arthropoda; class Malacostraca; order Amphipoda; family Caprellidae; genus Caprella; species Caprella mutica. The sequence goes on from CANNZV010000584.1 coordinate 325,064, forward strand.
CATTTGGACAAATATTCTAGGAATAGTTCTATATTTCACATCAAACACTTAATTTTGTTATGGTCAAGAGTTAAGGGTAGCCATCATAAATTTTGATATATTCGTGGGCATTGGCAAGTAACTTAGTAATTTGTGAATTATTCATGGCTATATCACTTGAATAAATCTTCTACCACAAAGTTTCACTAATTTTGCACAATATGAAGGAGATATCCATTTACTATTCATCCTCGAGAAATGTCCACAATTCTTGTGTTTCTTCTCTAAGTACAGTCTCCATTTATCATCCAAACAATATCCATTCGTTTGAGGTCAGGACTATGTGAAGGCCAGCTCATTAGAACAATTCATTCATCTTCTAATAGGGTCGTAACTTTTTATCTGAGTAGTAGGGAACGTTGTCCTGCTTGAAACTCTGTGGTTGAGGGTCAACTGCTTGTTGATAGGGGAGATCATGATTACGAAAGAGCTGTTCTATACTTCTGCAAAAACTCCTCCTTCTAGACGAACAATGGGACCATGTCCAGCAGAAAAAAATGAAAGCCATCTTACTACCTTCTCCAAAATTACCAATTTCTTGACGCAGGCTTGAGTTAACAATTTCCTTACTTTACTTTTAATTCGAATTTTCCCATTAGAATTCTATTTTTCTTCTATTCATCACTAGAATGTACTTTTGCCCACAGATCAATCGAGTGAATCGACCAATTGACATGCTCATGACGAATTATAAGAAACACTTTCATTTTCTTTTTGTGATTGAAAGCTTCGATCTAGGGACAAATGATTGCAAACTAACTTGTTGAAGTTGAAGCGAAAAAGTAGGCTATGACACTGTACCACCGACATGACATCTATCTCACGAAAAATTTGACCAGAAGTGTTGAAACTACCTTGCAAGCTACTTTGAAGACTTGTATTATCTTCTTTCAGCAATGCTTTGGGAAGTCTACCATTCTTCGGTTTGGAATCAACCACTCCATTTTGCTTATGTTGAGCCACAATTTGTTGCACAATTATTTTGGACCTTCATTTTGCAATATAAATATCTTGCAACGACAATTAGAGACTGTATCAGAGGAGAAACTTGTGGACATTTCTCAAGGATGAATAGAAGATGGATATCTCCTTCATATTGTGCCAAATCTGTGAAATTTTGTGGAAGAAGATGTATTGGAGTGATATAGCAAAGAATTATTCAAATATTATTAAGTTAATTGCCAATATCCGCTAATATTTCAATGCTTATGATGGCTACCCTTAACTTTTGACCAGAGCCAAATTTAGTGTTTGAAGTGAAATATAGAACTATTCCTAGAATATTTGTCCAAATGCCTAAAAATTTCAAACGAATACACATGAGCTCTATACGTGCAAAATTTCAATAATGTGCGTTTTGTTCTTTTTATGAAATTAAAGATTTAGATAACTTATTTTTGCCTACCCTTATATTTTGTCCACTACTGTATTGCATTAAAATACAATAGAATAAATGTCCATATTTTATTACAATAAGTTAATTAATATGATTTTGTTTTTATTTTGTATGATGTATATGATTATATAAATATATGATAAAAAAACCTATGAATCATAATATGCAAGAAAAATAATTTGAAATAATTAATT
>CANNZV010000585.1:0-44657 GCA_947561585.1 Caprella mutica
GGCAGATTCACGGCAGTTGCATCGCATATCAGGGTTAGATTTTCTATGCACAGTTTATACAGGATGAACTTGCGCACTGCGCAGTTTCACATTGGGTGAATTTGCGCAGTGCGCAAGTACACCCGGTAATTGCGCAAAATTCACCCGGTTTATCCCCACGATCTTTGCGCACAGTTTTTCGATGATAACTTTTTTTCTATTGAACTTAAAGAGTTGAAACTTGGTGAGCACCTAGGTCTACCCTTCATCTATCTGCACACAAAAAATCAGATTGCTGACTTCTCTAGTTTTTTCGTAAAATCAAAGTATGCGGAAAATGCGCAAAGCCACCCGGTCCGACGCTAACATAGGAATTAATTCAAAATCTCCCGGAGTGACGGAGTCCCGCAGAGATCTCAAATTTCTAAAATTCAGTCAAAAACTCCCGCAGAGAGTCTTGGAAAAATGTTCCATATTCTGCAGACTGGTGACCAATTTCTAAAAATTCCATCAAAAACTCCCGCAGAGAGTCTTAGAAAAATGTTCCATATTCTGCAGACTGGGACTCTGAGACTGCTGGAACAGTGGAACTGGTAAACTGTTTTCCAAGAAATCCTCTATTTTGGCTTCTGTTCTCAGTAAAATACATGTAAACAGTAAACAACTAAACATAGGAGGAAATTAACCTGAATGGAAAAATAGGTGCTTTCTGATGAACTAATTACTCTGTTGGAGTTTTACAGACTTCAAAAATTAATGGTAAATTGCTAAAAATTGTATTATCCGCAGCATTTAGCATATAGAGTTCATCTGTTAGCCTAAGCAGTTTTCCAGACTGGGTTCAAATTAAGGATTGTTCGCACAGAAAATGTTAAAAATGTCCCATATTCTGCAGACTGGGTAGTGGGTGCAAGTCATTGCATTTTCCCCAGTTTGTAGGGTCCAGATTGTATTAGGTGGTAAATTCCAATGATATCTCGGGAGATATTCAATTTCTCAAATAAAAAATTCCTGCAATGTCGGAGGATATTTAGCTATTAATTCTTATATTACCATTAATTTTTGGAGGAGAAACTGGAAAAATGCTGGAGGACTAGACATATTGATGAAAAATGTTGGCAGCTATTTCTCAGATTTGTGAAAAAGTCAGAGGAGTTCAGTGCACCAAATACAAACTGGTGTAGGGTAAGGGCTCCTTGTATCGCCACTCTCTATTTATCGTCACATTTCAATTATTTTCGTCTATAACATGACTTAGAAACATTTTCATGGTTTAGGTTTCTATTATTGGATGCTTCCTTATATTTTTACTATCATTACAAAAATTTATCAGTTTTACATACACATATTAGAATCATAATACTGCGACAATAGTTAATTACCTATGTGATCCCAGTCTGTATTTGGAGCACAAAATCCCACTGACTTTTTGAAAAGGCTTGAAAGAATCCACCATAAATTTCCAGTAATTTGGCTGATCCACTAACATTTTCCTAATTTATCCACCGAAAATTAATGGTAACATAGGAATAAATAGCTAAAAATCCACCAACTTTGCCAGAATATTAACTTCAAAGGGAAAAAAATTCCACCGACATGTCGGTGGAATATACCACGAAATACAGACTGGATGTGATCCATTATCCAATATACCTTGTTCCCAACTTCCCAGTCTGCAAAGCGCGTCTATGTCGCCAAAGATCTTTGGAGACTATATTTGAGGGAAAATTCATCAAAACAAGATCTTTGGTGACTATTTTCTAATTAATTCCTATGTTTACATGTTATTATTGGACACACTTTGACTTTGTGAGGAAATTTGGTCATTTTGGAGACCACTTTGAAATTTTTTGGAGACTAATTGTCCAGTGTCCTGAATCGGTGAATTATAAAATCTTGGTGACAGATTTGACACACTTTGCAGACTGGCCTTGTTCATCTAAGAATTCTTAATAATGATGAGTAAATAAAGTAAAATTTGATTTAAATAAAAATGATAAAACATACAAAATTTTCACAAGTCTTACCTATTGGGAGAAAAAATGTGCTATCTATCGAAATTTCGATAAGATTTTGGTTATTTAAAACTATTTTCCCTCAAAATAAATTGATTTCAGCTAAAATATATCATATCATAAATTAGTTAATGTTAATCCATCATAGTATTATCTTTAAGGTCATTTCCAGTAGGTACGTATCCGTGAGAAATATGAATATGTTAAATAAAGTCTATGTATGTATAAGATCATCAAGATGAAAACCGTATACAATTTAGTTTAATATATATTTTTAATATTCTTTGTAAAGTTTTTAGTACCTAGTGTGACCCAATAGTACGAAACTTTATTATAATAGTGAAGATTATTTAGTGAGGAAATTAAAAATACTCTAGCTTCACTTGATTATTATGTAGTAGTTTTTACGTCTGCTGCAAAATCAGAGGCCATATCACTGACTTCAAAATGTAATTTTATTAAGGGATTAGAAGTAGTTCCAAAATTCAATGAATTCTCTCCAAAATGATCAAATTTTCATAAATTCTCTCCAAAATAACATTGTAGCATAGGAGAAAAATAGATAAAACTCGCCATTTGCATTTGAAGGGCTCAAAATAACTGTCACAAACTTGCCATTAAAATGGCGAGTTTGGACATGCTTTATTACTTGGTCGGTGACAAGCTCATGGATGCAGAAAATCTACTCCGTGAATGCAGTCGATCACTCAGTCACTCACCAAGGCATGTGACGAAAAGGGACACCTATATCGGTGGCTGAACTCTATCACGGATGGAAGAGGAAAATTCTCCCATTTAAACAGATTTTCTCCCATTTAAACAGATTTTCCTCCATTTAAACAGATTTTCCCCCATTCTAATTGATTTTCCTCCCATTTTATTAAATTTTCCCCCATTCTGCCAGCTTTTCCAACAGCCTACCAGAATTTTCCCCTTTTCAGCTGACTTCCTCCATTCTACCATTTTCCCCGATTCTGACAGCTTTTCCCCATTCTATCATTTTCTCTCTTTCTATCAGATTTTACCCCATTCTACCTGATTTCCCCCCATTTTGACAGATTTTCCCCCATTCTGCCAGCTTTCACCCAATTCTATCATTTCCCGCCTTTGTTCCAAATTTCCCCTATTATATAATTTTCCTTCATTCTACTTTTTTAACTCTCATCGTGCCATATTGTACCCCATTCTACTTGATTTTCTCCCATATTTCCCCCATTTTACCTAATTTCCCCCCATCCTGCCAGCTGTTTAATGAAAATTTTATTCTGTGGACGATATCATGGTGCGCTTACCCATGTATCAACACATGACAATAAAAGGGTAATAACATTATGACGATATTTGGTTTCAACATGTCAATAATTGGAGTTTTTCAGATAAAATATTTGATTCAATGTAGATTAATTTATACTAAACGAATAAAATAGTACCTTATATGGTTTAAAAGATATGAATTTTATCTTTTAGTTGGTTTTGTCGTTTGAATCTTCACATACGTTTGTATCATGACCCATGCAGAAATTCTTATCTAGGAAATATTTTTGTACCACCCCTCCTTACCCCCCTCACCCCATGAAAACCCCCCTGGGGGTACTTCGTTAAGCTTGCAATTCATCAAGAACCAAAAGAGACGGAAACAAACGGATTTCGGAAATGGATTCCTGAGACATTTTCAAATAATTGCTATTTGGGTTTTTTTAATTTTTGCCTTCAGTTTTTGAATATTTTGGAAAAAAAAATACAAAATGGAAAAAACATGAAAAATCTTATATTTTATTTATTTTTAAAATCTATATGCAATAAATTGAAGAAAACTCAAATAGCTAATGTAGCTTATATATCACTGATTACTATGCAATTTACAGATTCTATCTAGGTTACCTAGAACCATAGAAATAGGCGCTTGAAGTTGGACAAATGCTACTTTTCACAACAGGGTCAAAAAGCCCTCTAAAGAAAACACTCACATGTACTTTTGCGAGCGTAATGTACGTTTGCTAAATTGCTAGCGTGTAGCTCGCCATCAGACCAACAGATCATCCTGAAATTTTGTGTACATCTTCTCTACACTATATTCTGTAAGGAAATCTGAAATATCCTTCACCTAGAACTGTATATATGTTATTTTGTTTGTATGTTCTTTTTAAATTAAATTTATGTGTTTTTAAAATAATGTGTTTATCCCAACTCGTTGCCCGTTATGAGTATTATGAATAAAGTAGTTGAATATTAAAAACCTTTAAGACGGGTAATGAGTTGGTCTCAAATGTTTTCCCGAGTTTCCCTCAGAGTAGTGAAGCTCGGAAGTAGTCAGTTGTCGTTTGATGCTTCTAGGGTAAACAGAACCTAGCTAGTATCTCCTTGTGTTAACGTTCGCCACAGTCAAAACCATGTCTGGCTGAAACTGCTTCTCCCCCTACCACCTGACGACTGCCGCTTTGTTGTGATGAGCTACAGTGATTGAGTGATGTCATGTCTTGCTTTGTTAACGGACCAATTAACTCTCACTACATTGGATCCCCCATTCCCCGAGCGCCCAGATGTTTCACCGTGCTGACGGAACTAGGAAGCAACTGATTACAGTATAGGTGAGACTGACTCAAAAGCGTGTGCCTTTGGTTTCTGTACTTTCAGTTATTTGTTTCCGACTATTCATCTTACTCTGAAAACGGGCAACTGATCATTCATTAATTTCTATTTTACGAACTATATATATTCTAAATTTTAATTATTCTCCAATTAAATTTCTATATAACTAAATTTCTATATAACTAAATTATTAAATTGCTTAAATTATTAAATTGCTTAAATTATTAAATTGCTTAAATTATTAAATTGCTTAAATTATTAAATTGCTTAAATTATTAAATTGCTTAAATTATTAAATTGCTTAAATTATTAAATTGCTTAAATTATTAAATTGTGTAAATTATTAAATTGCGCAAATTACTAAATTTCTATATTGATAACTATACAGCTATTAAATCTATACCATTTCAAATAATTAATTGAGTATACCTTCAGTAATCCAAAACATATTCTTTGAATTCTCTTTTGACCGAGTTATACTATTCTAGGACCTAAATAGGGGTTTCTGCTGCGTAATCTTTGCTGCCTCTTGCCGATCAGTCTACTTAATTTGTACTTCAGTGGAACCACAATCGGTAATAATTTAATCCTGCATTGATAATAAATATTCATGATCATATTTCACTTTATTCCCATCTTTATTTATTACTATATTTTCCATTTTTTCATATTTACAGTTTTCAAGATTTCCAGTTGCCCCTGCATTGAAGTTACGTGGAACATTATATTGGAACTATTTTTTTAAAACTCTAAATATTTAATTATTGCTACTGTCATTAAAATCCAAATTGAACAGTACAAATCTATAAATTAATTTCTTATTTTGTTTCAACCTTTATATTAAATAAACTATTAAAATTTATACAAATTCAATCTTCCTTCCTTTCATATTAGAACATAAATAAAATGAGGAAAAAATGGATATTTTTTCATTGAGTCCCCTTAAATAGGACTTTGGCACAGGATCAATACAGAAATCCTGCTGTAATTTTCAGACTGGCCTGTGGCCTGTTCCTGCAGTCTGCCTCTGGGCTCTGGCAACATATCATTGGAAATTTGGAATTTATCAATTTACCACCAAATACAATCTGGCAGTTACCCCAGACCAGTCTGAAAAGAAGGTCTCCTCAGACTCAGAATTTTTTACAGAAATTGGGATTTGGGCGCAGCAAATAACATGGTAACATAGGAATTAAATAGGAGTTGGGCGCCCAGTCTACAAAAGATGCATGAAGTTGTGAAGTTTATCTGGAAACTATTGAGGCCTTGAAATAAGTCTTCCTGAATTATCCGGTGAAAATTTTCAAATTAATTCCTATGTTTACATGTATTTATTGGAGAGAAATTTGAAAATCTTTGGAGAGAATTTGCCCCAAAAATTAAATATCTGGAGGCTAATTGTGCATGCTTTGGACTGATTGGGCGCAGGATTAATTCACAAATCCTGCTGTACTTTTCAGACTGGGCCCCAGAGTTACGCCAGTTTGTATTTGGTGCACTGAACTCCTCTGACTTTTTAAAAAATCTGAGAAATAGCTGCCAACATTTTTCATCAATTTGTCTAGTCCAATAACCTCTAACAGTTATTGAACCATTTTTTCAGTTTCAGATAAAATAGTTTCATTATGAATAAATAATTATTTTAATCTCTTTGTAATTAAAACCATAGAAAAGTAGTATCATGAATTCTTTCAAAACATTTATTGATAAGGTAAGAAAATAAAAATTATGAGCATATAAGTCTTATAGAAATGTTAGATATTTAATCATTCAATTTATTGTCGTTTCCTTCAGGTCAGTGACCGTGTGCGTGACGTCACACTTGACTCTGGTGTGGTGGAAGGGCAACTCACATTACAGGAGGAAGAAAATGCAGATCCTGTAGAGGGATTTGTCTGTCCCTCCTGCTATAAAAACTTCACCAATCCTGAGCTTCTGCAGGTAATTACAGGATTTACAGCCAAAGTAATATGTAAACAAACAATTGATACTTTAAGAGTGAAAATGGACCTCGTTGAACAATCTTAAATATTTTAAGTTTAGAATTTATCTATTTTTCAATGATTACTAAATTATAAAGATAACTGAAATAAAACAAAGTTCATCAGATCTTATTTTATTAAGAACATTATTAAGTATCTACTTTGTGAACTAATATATTCTGTATTTGTTCTGTCAGGAGCTTCTTCAAATATACCTCCTTTTCTAATTTTCAGGCCCATTATGAAAGAGAGCATTTGGACCCGGCAGCTAACTACGTCTGTCCTGTTTGCAAAATGCGTTTTTCATCAAGTGAGCAGCTGGAGAATCATTTTGTACAGGAACACGACAAATCAGGTGACTCTTCCATTCTTTCTCGACACCTCCTTGAATGTTTCAATGATTACCTGAAAGTAAATTGAGATGATTTTTTTGAAAAATTTATTTAATTGATCTGTGAAATTTGATTTTAAGACAGTAAGTTGTGACTAGCTATAGCTAGTTGTTATATTTTATATATTTGTAGAGCAAGCATGATTATTGTTTTTATTTGTGTTTTCAGACAGTGGTAAGGAAGTGACGGTGGAGGTGCTGAAGGAGGAACTCAAGGAGATGACCACTACCCTCTGTGAGGAGAGATGGCACTCTGATGACCTGAAGAAGGAGCTGGAGAACCTGCAGAAGGCACTGAAGAAAGAGGGGTCAGGAGAAATGGTACCTCAGGTGAGATTGGCGTGCTAATTTATTCATCACTAGTGTACAGGCCCTTTAAAATATCCTGTTTCCCCTAGAAATTTAATTGCTCTGCTATTTAGCTATATCTACTACATGTAGTTTTATAATATTATTTTACCATAGCTGTATATTCACAAAAGTTTTGTTAATTTTATTAATGGATGTTTTGTTAAAATACATAAGTATATTAATAACACACCAATTGCTAGCAGATGTAGCTAACTAATTTGTTGCTCTCATTTAGAAATTCTAATTTAACTTATTTTAGATAAATTCATTTCCCGAAATCTCTCATTCCCTCCTTAACTCCTACCTTGTATTCATGCTACCAGCTGCCCACATATAATGGACTGGTCAGTATTTTGCGTTGATACTTGAAATAGTTATGTTTTGAGTTGAGAGTCTGCAGCCTTGTGATAGAATTAAAGTTTAAGATAATATTTAAATTATCTTAAGTTTTTTTAACACTTTTAAATTTTTTTCCTACAAGTTATTTTTTAACATTTCAACTTTTTTATTTATTTTAAAGTTTAAACCAAAAAGTTTATTCTTGAGTTTCCTATTAAAAAGGTAGTTATCCTCTAATATTGTAGTTGATAATATTAATAAACTAGTGTAATTACCCGTTAAGAATAACGTGTTCTCAATTGCATCACCATCAATATTTGTGTAATTTAACTATCAACATTTTGGTCCGTGTCCTCAGATTTATTGTAAGTTATTAATTGTAAAGGATAATTATATTATAATTGTATCATAGACATGACTGATGAGTCACAGAGTATATAAATTTTATGACAGATGTTGCAAATAGTTCTTTGTAAACATTCACTGTAGATTTTAAATAATTTCTAATTCAGTTACAGTTATAATCATTTATTGCACTCATATAATAATTGGTATTATGCTACCACCTGTTAACATATTTAGCTTAATTTCTGAATATTATTCAAACCGTAGCTATGTGTAGTTTATCATAACTCTATGTATTCAAAGCGTGACAGACAGACACACACAGACAGACAGACACACACAGACACACACAGACACACACAGACAGACAGACAGACACACACAGACAGACAGACAGACACAGACAGACACAGACAGACAGACACAGACAGACACAGACAGACAGACACAGACACAGACAGACAGACAGACACAGACAGACAGACACAGAAAGACAGACACAGACAGACAGACACAGACAGACAGACCACAGACAGACACAGACAGACAGACACAGACAGACAGACACAGACAGACAGACACAGACAGACAGACACAGACAGACAGACACAGACAGACAGACACAGACAGACAGACACAGACAGACAGACCACAGACAGACAGACCACAGACAGACCACTGACAGACACAGACAGACAGACACAGACAGACAGACACAGACAGACAGACCACAGACAGACCACTGACAGACAGACAAATAAAGATAAGGAAACTATTTATGGGGGGTGATATTTGGAACATGAATATTGAAGATGGCAGAAGTGTTAAAATCATTTTGTTATCCTCAAGAGCAAAATATATTCACGGAGTAGCTTTTACACCTTCATGAACATTGCCATTGAATGATGATATGAGATTTTGTTCTTGGAGCCACTTAGATGTGTGACTGCTTTTTCGGTGTCCGGAAAACTGCCAGGCGGAAAACTGCCAGGCGGAAAACTGCCAGGCGGAAAACTGCCGAAGCGAAAAATTTGCCAGTCACTCACTGAATTTAATGACTTTAGTCAGAAATAAAATTTTGATTTATAAAAAAACGACGTTTGCTCTTAGTTAAAAGGAGTTGGGGAACATTCTTTTTTACTTAGTATACAAAACAGAAAAATAGATTTTCTTTATTAGAAAAATACATAAAACATATTATTATATAAATATTACAGTAAAAATATCAAATACATGATATAAATTCAAAAATAAAACCTTTCTTAGAAAATACAAAAAGAAGAAGAAACAAAGAAACGATTGTATTAGGGACAGAGTACATTATCATTTCATAACGGGTTTAGTGTCTAATCATTTCATTTTTGTTTATAATTTGATAATTGAACAAGCTTTAAGCTTAATATTCGTTTGTACTCATTATAAAACAAATTCGATCGATGTTTGTGAAATATTTAAAATTTGCAACACAACATCTATGATTATTAAACTGATACTACGAACTTAATCCTCTGACAATTTAACTTGATCGAATAGGATTACTTATAAATTAATAATACTTTTACATATAAATGAAAATTGTAAATATGAAGGTGTTGATGCTATGGAGAATAAAATTGTAAATGTAATAAATATTGAACATACTTATAAGTGATGTAATATACACTTGATATATAATATACAAGATATAAATTATAAATCTTGTAAACATATAAAATCCTATATATGTAGATATATAAATAAATACATGTTTTTAAAATGTACGTAACTTAACAAATAAGTTAAAAATGGTAATCATAATTTCTTTGTGTGCACTGAATTTGTTTTACTGTGTGTTAAATAAAGTAGCTTTGTTGAAATACTATTTTCCATTGAATAATTAGTAATCCAATAATTTATATATTTTAGTTGTAACTGAAAAAAAAAATGTCTCTTTAATCACTTGACGAATGGCTAAAGCTGTTTTTTATGAATTATAATGTTCTTAGAATGTGTTTATCAAAAGTCAAAAAATAAATAAATAGCCAATAAGTGCTGGTAGTTTTCCGCCTGGCAGTTTTCCGTGTACCGCTTTTTCTATGTGTTTGTATTTGGTGTGACTTTTAACGTATTTGTCACTGATAAATATCTAAGAAATTAGCACCAGTATTTTTAATTGTTATTAGCATGAGCACTGATTAATATTTAGATCTCAAACTAAATTTAATTTAATTAATTAAAGTGTAATATTTTTAAAATTAATCCACAATATATTTGTAAAAATATTGATGTGACAGTTTAATTCTTACGTATTTAGTAAATTTTTATAGCCATGTATTTCTATGAAATATATCAGTCTGTGAACAAAAATAAAGTAATGCGAAAAGGAATTTAACACTGCCGGGTATAGCTAACATGTAAACGCATTATTTTAAACAGGAAAATACACTAAATGCCTACCTTAATATTGTGATTTTATTTGTTCAATTTTGCTGCAGAATTACCTCTCACTACCTATGTTTCAGAGTCAACACGCTGCCTTGCAAGAGTCCAAGGCAGAGTTAGGGGCAGAGGCCATAGCTCTAAGGAGGCAGCTCTCTGAGGCACTGGAGACCAGCTCTACCCTTAGGAAGCAGCTTAACCTTGCCACAGAGAGAGCAGAGCAAGCACTCACTGAGAAACACTCTCTGGAGACTAGGGCCTCTGAGTGTGCTGTGGAAAAGGCAGAACTCAGTGCACAGTTAGACATGCTGTCAGCTGAGAAGGTAGAGACTTGGTGTTAAAATGTTACCTAATTTTGTGTTGTTTGCTTTCATGAAATAGTAGCTAAGAAGTAAAATAAGTTGAGTGAATCAATGTTATTAGAAAATCAATTTTTTATATATTGATAAGGATATTTTTCTTTCATTCCATAGTTGCACTTTACTTTGCAATATTCATCATTATTTTCTAGCTGCAGTCCATATATAGCTACTTCTAAATGAAAATAGTAACTGATATAGATTCATTCAACAATATCTTTCAAATTAGCTCTTAGCTACTTAAATCAGTTGAATATAGTTTCCAATTCACTTCAGTCACCACTCTCATCACCTCTCCTCTTCAGGCCTCTCTAGAGAGTGTGATGACTGAACAACAGAAGACTCAGTCTGCAGACACTACAGCTGAGACTGAGAGACTACAGACTGAAGTGAAGAGACTACAGGCCATTGTTACAGACAGGGATAGACAGGTGAGAGACGAGTATATTAATATACAGTTATACAGTGCATACGTTCCGCGCTATTTTCCGATTTGCACAATCTTGAGAATGCGGTGCGCATTTTTTACCCCAATAATACAAATGTGCGTTGATATCTTTATTATTTTTATTATGAAGTCTATTACTGATATATGTGTAACGGGAACGTCCTGCCTCCCCGTTCTCCCAAGCCAGGTCAATAAACAACCATGAAGTGTGCAGTACAACAAACTAGCGGATACAAAAAACTGCGTAACGGCATTTATGTTTTGGTTTTGGTTTTCTGAGTAATCTTCGTACATTTATATATAAATGAAGATTATTGTGAAACTCTCAACATAGCTAAATGGCTGTTATGTAGTTTGTTGTACTGCACAACGAACTGGCAGGGGGTCCTTGGTCCCTTACACATATATTAGTATTCAATTTCAATATAAATCAAATTTAGCTTGGGTTATGAAGGTAGTAACACACGCTCAGCATTAGGGGTTTAAAATCACGCAGCGCTTTTTTTCGAGAGTCGTGTTTGTGCAAATCGTCAAACTGTGCAGAACACGTATAAACTTACCCTAGTGGTAACTAATCGTTCTTCTTGGCTGCTTGGTGATACAGTGTGTATACCTACTTCTACTAGCGCCTTTACTTTGCAGTAAAAATATCTTTAGTTTAACTATATTTTAACAAACATTTTAGAGAATAAATGTAGCTATAACTAAGCACTGAGAGTTACCTTAACCTCTTTCATCAATAGCTAATACACCTTCACTAATTTCTTCTAAATGTTTCACCTGAAATGGTGTATAGTTATGTTTAACCTAAGCCTGTCTGGTGTGACAGGAGTTGAGTGCCAAAGCTACCAGTCAGGTTAGGGCTGTGATGTCTAGTGTACTGCAGGGGAAACTGAGGCAGTACTCTGAAGAGGTGCTGACACTTGCATGGCAGTGATGATATTATTTAGTACCTCTTATTGATCTTTCAGTACCTCTTATTGATCTTTCAGTACCTCTTATTCATCTTTCAGTACCTCTTATTCATCTTTCAGTACCTCTTATTGATCTTTCAGTACCTCTTATTGATCTTTCAGTACCTCTTATTGATCTTTCAGTACCTCTTATTCATCTTTCAGTACCTCTTATTGATCTTTCAGTACCTCTTATTGATCTTTCAGTACCTCTTATTGATCTTTCAGTACCTCTTATTCATCTTTCAGTACCTCTTATTCATCTTTCAGTACCTCTTATTGATCTTTCAGTACCTCTTATTCATCTTTCAGTACCTCTTATTCATCTTTCAGTACCTCTTATTGATCTTTCAGTACCTCTTATTCATCTTTCAGTACCTCTTATTCATCTTTCCTCTTTTTTAGTATTTATTTCACTGTTACAGGTCAAATAAATTCTAATTTATGTGAACCTTCAAAATCAATTTCATTATTTTCTATATCGTGGAAGCTAAAGAGTAACTGGTAGATGAACTCTACACAAAATGTGACCATGAAAAGTGAATAAGTAATTTAAAGATTTCATGAACTTGAAAATTGAAACTGAAATGATGGCTAGAGAGTTACTGGTTTATATTATATATTAATTGATTAAATGATTATATTAGTGTGATAGGAGGTACATGTGAACTGTATATTTATATTTTATTATATATATGATTTTTTTTATCATCATAAGTGATTTGTGAGAAGTATATATTTTACTATTATCCATGTGTATTTCATTAATAACTATGTAGCATGTGTATTTTTTATGTGTACCTATTTGTATTAATCTTCACTCATCATATCTATGTGATCTATGAAAAGTGTAGTTATGTCTGTTTCTATTTATTTTAACTCATTTAACTCGCCATAAGTGATTTATAAAATGTAAATGTAGCTTATTTTTATTTTCAGATTGATAATTTACAGCAACGAGAAACAACTCTGCATCAGGATTTGAAAGGTAGTTAGAATATTTGCTTTTCTGATTCAATTATTTTTTCAACTTTTTTAATCAATAGTTTTCTCTTGTAATGATGAACATTAAATTATGCATTTAGATAGTTGTGAAGAATTCTGTTGATCAATTAGCTAACAGAAAAATATTTGATGATATTTGAAAAATATTTGATGATATTTGAAAAATATTTGATGATATTTGAAAAATATTTGATGATATTTGAAAAATATTTGATGATATTTGAAAAATATTTGATGATATTTGAAAAATATTTTGCTCACTTCATTATATTTTAGCGAACTAATAGATTTTAGTTTTTAAATAATTAATTACTTTTTCAAGTATAATAAATGTTATTGTACTTATACATTCTTGTAGCTACATTATATCATCTGTAAATGTTATTCTCTTCATGATTTGTTTATTTAATTCAAATAAATACAGTTAATGATTAATCCATTATTACCTTTTAATTCTATAACGTTACACTTTCTTTACACATATTTTATTATATTTTAGCTACTTCTTCCCTCATTTCAGGTAAAAGTGAGGCAGTGGCTGAGCAGAAGCAGGAAATCAAAGGACTCAAAGATGAAGTAGATGCACTCAAGAGAAAACTGCAGGTAGGTGCAGTGGTAAATTAAGTCATGTAGCTATTCTCATTCAACTTCAGTACAGTGTATGTGTTCTGAATTAATTAGTTATATAAACATTTTCCCAATTATAATTAGTTTTTTCCTTGTTAGCTACATTAACTTTTTTATTTGCAAATCCTCAGACCAGCAGTTCGGAACACGCTCGTGTTTCTGAAGAATTAACTTCTCGCTCCGCTGAGATTGTCAAACTGAACGCCTCTGTCGCTGACAACAAATCTGATTCTCGTGAAAAGGAGGAAATGCTGAGCAAACTGAAGCAAGAGGTAACTACTGTAGTACTGTGACTCTGTAGTACTGTAACTACTGTTGTAGTGTGACTCTGTAGTACTGTGACTCTGTAGTACTGTAACTACTGTAGTACTGTGACTCTGTAGTACTGTAACTACTGTAGTACTGTAACTACTGTAGTACTGTAACTACTGTAGTACTGTGACTCTGTAGTACTGTAACTACTGTAGTACTGTGACTCTGTAGTACTGTAACTACTGTTGTAGTGTGACTCTGTAGTACTGTGACTCTGTAGTACTGTAACTACTGTAGTACTGTGACTCTGTAGTACTGTAACTACTGTAGTACTGTAACTACTGTAGTACTGTAACTACTGTAGTACTGTGACTCTGTAGTACTGTAAATACTGTAGTACTGTGACTCTGTAGTACTGTAACTACTGTAGTACTGTGACTCTGTAGTACTGTAACTACTGTAGTACTGTGACTCTGTAGCACTGTAACTACTGTAGTACTGTGACTCTGTAGTACTGTAACTACTGTAGTATTGTGACTCTGTAGTACTGTGACTCTGTAGTACTGTGACTCTGTAGTACTGTAACTACTGTAGTACTGTGACTCTGTAGTACTGTAACTACTGTAGTACTGTAACTACTGTAGTACTGTAACTACTGTAGTACTGTGACTCTGTAGTACTGTAACTACTGTAGTACTGTGACTCTGTAGTACTGTAACTACTGTAGTACTGTAACTACTGTAGTACTGTAACTACTGTAGTACTGTAACTACTGTAGTACTGTAACTACTGTAGTACTGTAACTACTGTAGTACTGTAACTACTGTAGTACTGTAACTACTGTAGTACTGTAACTACTGTAGTACTGTAACTACTGTAGTACTGTAACTACTGTAGTACTGTAACTACTGTAGTACTGTAACTACTGTAGTACTGTAACTACTGTAGTACTGTAACTACTGTAGTACTGTAACTACTGTAGTACTGTAACTACTGTAGTACTGTAACTACTGTAGTACTGTAACTACTGTAGTACTGTAACTACTGTAGTACTGTGACTCTGTAGTACTGTGACTGTAGATTCTTTGCACCAGAGAGAAAGTTGTTGTGGGGCCATAATCTCTTCCTGTTAATCTCTTAATGTTCTATGGCCCCACTATAACTTTTTCTCAGTAGATGTTCCAATAATGATCATTTTTAATAAGTTTTAATCTTAGATTCTTTAATATTTGCGTGGTGGTCAAAATAATTCATTCTTCATCAACTGTTGTCTTAGCTACATTAGTTATTAGCTTAAACAATAAAGGTAATTACAATCCTCTCTCCATCTTCTCTTGATTTTTTTTCCATAGCTACCTTTTATTCATTAAATGTTCATTTTAATCTTGACTCCTTTCTCACTTCATTCCCCCCAGGCCTCCAGCTCCCAGTCCACCATATCTTCTCTGGAGGAGACAGTGCAGGCTATGCAGTCTCAGGTCGAGTCTCTCACAGTCACTTCGGCAGAACTGCACACAGAGAAGACACAACTACTGCAGCAGAACAGGGAAACTGTGAGGAAAAGAATACATAGCTACATATTAACCATGTTAAATGCAAGATACAAATGCTCTTAAAAAACTGATTCTACCTTGGTAGTTTTTATTAACAATAGAAAGCTCAAAGTTATTTAAATCTTATATAAAGTCATAGAAATAAAAACTTTGTTTGACGTAAGTTTTTAAATTGTTATGCTTAATTAGATATTAATGTAAAGAATACCTTCTAGGTTGCCAATATGTGAATGAATTTATGGATCACTAGGTGATTTTACGAATCTACAGCAATAATTCATTTTAGTCGAATGATTCCTTATATATGACCTCTCTAATCTGGTAAACTGAAAAGACTCGTGTTACATCTTCTGTAATTTGGCATCAAATTTTCTCTGTTAGAAAATGTTTATATGGTAAATCTATTTTTTTGTCGCTCTGCAAACACAGTCTTTTTAATCATCACTGACCTTTTACAGAGTGTTGAACTGACGAAGCTACAGGAGAAGCTTGGAGACACTCACAGAGAGGAGGCGGAGGTTGTAGCTAGGAAGACGCAGCAAGTTGATGAGCTCAGGAGTAAAGTCTTGGCATTAGAAGCAGAAAAAACTAGTCTGGAGAACTCTCTACACGGTGAGTATAGACACTTGGTGATATTTTAAATTTAATGATTTTTTTACACATCGTACCTTTAAATTAATAGACATCTTGCCATTCGAAAGCTCTACTTGTAAAAAATACCTTCAACGTTGCGTTGAAATTGCCTCTCGAAGTTCTTAATTCAGTATATCTTGAGTAGACCTGAGCTCAATACCTAACATAGTTATTTAAATTTCATTTGTAGCGAATAGAACCAAGAATAGATCATAGTTAATAATTGGACACTCATTTTACTCTGAAAGTGGGAGTTAACCAAGGTCAATCGGAATTTTTCAAAGATCCTTATTTTGCTCATAGTGTTGTCAATCTCTGCTTTCTATCTTTGTTATTTCTTTAGATGTGAAGTGCAAGTGTGAGCAAAGTGACACCAAACTCTCTGCCTCTGAAGAGAAAAATGAACAACTGAGGGAGAAAATTAGAGAACATGAGGAGAACATCAGCCAACAGAACAATAAGGTACTGTGTGACTTAGGGGGAGAGAGTCTTTTCCTATAATATTAAAAGGATGAAACTTCCTATGTGCTTTAAATTCTCGTTTCTTCAACAGATCAAACTATTATCAGAACAGATTGAAAGTCTGAAGAATGTTGAGTTGGAGTTGGTGCAAATGCGACTGAAAGAAGAGCACTCCATCGACAGAATCAGATCTCTAGAAGAGCAGTTGGAGCAAAGTCGAACAGAGACATCGAAGAGGAGTGAAGCGGAGGCCGCTTTGAATGAATCCCTGTCTGCCACTGAGGCCGATAAGAAGGCACTGATGACTAAAGTCAACACCTTGAAAGAGGAACTGGATTCTAAGGCTAAGATTGTGTCAGCTTTGGAAGTGAGTCTCAAGGAGGAGCTGGAGAGGAAGGACGAACTTACCAAAGAGCGGGAGGAGCTTAGGAGTAAGGCGGAGCAACTGTCCGCAGAATTGGTGACTGTGAAGGATAAACTGAAGACTGTAGAGGAGAGTGATGAGAGAAGTAGTGCAGCTCTCTTTGAGGTGAGGAATGAACTCACCCTCAAGATTACAGACTGTGCTTCACTGCAAGAGCAACTCAGCACAAAGACGCAAGAACTCGAAGAGACGAGTCAGTCGCTAACTCACAGACTCGAGTTGAGTGAAAAGAACGTGAGTGAGTTGAACGAGCAGCTTGAAGTGAGTAACAAGAATGTGAGTGAGTTGAAAAAAGAAGCTAGAGAAGTTAAGGAGAATTTGTCCAAACTACAGACAGATAAAGAGAAAACATTGCAAGAGAATTCTGAGTTGGCAGCTAAAGCCGGTGACGCAGAGAAGAAACTCAATGAACTGACGTCAGAGTTTCAGGTGACGTCAGCTGAAGCTGCTTCTCTGAGAGACCAGAACAAAGTGTTGGAGAGTGAAGTGCAGAACATGATAGAGCAGGTGTCTGAAGCCAGTGAGACAGTGGCCAGTAATGTGCTGAAACACGCCACTGAACTGGAGGCTTTCCAAACCAAACTCCAAGAGACGGAGAGAGCAAAGCAAGAGGAGAGTCTAAAGAGTCAAGAGGAGCTGAAGAGCCTCAAGGAGAAGATAGAGGAGACTTCAGCACGTATTTCAGAGGAGCAGAGTAGGGCTGAAGAGGCTGAAATATCACTCGCTACACTTCAGGCCCAGGTTGCTGAAGTGCAGGGCGATAAGTTAGAACTCGAGGTGAGAAAAATAGCAGATGAAAACCTGAATGAAAAAGGTTCTATCAAAATTTATATCAACATTCGCTTATGGATGCCAGTAGCTTTTCTGCATCCATAAGTATTGTAACAGAAAGGTGGTAGGTGACTTTGTTCATGTAGAATCTTTCTTATCTCCTTGTTTTTTCTAATTCCTTTTTAATTAGTATGATATATTCTTTAGTCTTATTTTAGGCTCCTCTCATCACTGTCAAAATAAATTGTTTAAATATTTTAAACCCCTATTTATTTACAAAATGCACTCATTTAATTAATTTTTCAAATTCTAATTTACTGCATCAATAGCTATTAAGAGTACTTATATAAGCGTATATCATTTCTTCATCCAAATAATTTTTCGGCCTCCACTGCTCCAGGTTCGAGTGGAGTGTTTGGAGAAGGAGCAGAGTGCGCTGGTGGAGAGGTGCCTCAGTGCGGAGGCTGAGGCGGACACTCACAAGTCCCTCATCACTCAACTGAGGAGGAAGTTAGACGACAGCACTGCCGCACTGCATGAACTGGGCAGACAGAACCAGGCACTGCAGGTAAAGGCTAACAAACTAATTAGTAAGGAGATGGAGAAGCCATTTATTCTACCGTAGGTACCTAGTTACATATATAGTAAGTTCTGAATTATCAGTCTGTTCTACCTATTCAATAAGATAAGCAGTGGTGGACCTGCTAACCTTTTTTTGGGTTCTGTATTTGAAACAGAATCTTTGCTGGTTTTGGTTCTCAACCTCCGAACAGTGAACCCAATTTTCAAAATATCAGTGCTAATATTTATTCTGAACATTTGTCCGCAAACCTCCATATCTTTATAAAAAATAACAAGATGACTATTAATTTCGATATCTTCCGAACATTTTCAGACTTAAATTTTACTCATTCCGATTCTAAATTTAATGCTTTAATTAGGATATCTTTTTTTTAAGATACAGCTATAGCTTCATTATTTAATAGACAAATTAGTACTAGAAAAATAAATAATATAATTTCAAACGATATATTTGTGAAAAAGTGTGAGAAAAATAAAGAAAAAAAATAAAAGAAAATCTGCGTGCAAGTTTGGTTATGTTTGTTTTTTCGAATTTCTTCCTGTTCGGGTTAAGAAAGAGAAATCTATTTCTTTCTCTAACGTTGCCACTATTTCCCCCAGGTTGAGACTAACAAACTGAGTGGGAGGAAGTGGACAGAAGATGAGGAGGTGAAGAACTGCAGTCACTGCCAGAAGAACTTCACAATGACTGTGAGGAGACATCACTGTCGTAACTGTGGACAGATTTTCTGCAATGACTGCTCATCTCACAACACGCCTCTGGAAATTAACAAAAAACCTGTGAGAGTCTGTGATAACTGCCACAGTGAGCTCATTGCAAAGCTAAACCTACAGTGAGATCATTGCTAAACCTACAGTAATGTCATTGCAAAGCTAAACCTACAGTGAGATCATTGCTAAACCTACAGTGAGGTCATTGCAAAGCTAAACCTACAGTGAGGTCATTGCTAAACCTACAGTGAGGTCATTGCTAAACCTACAGTGAGGTCATTGCTAAACCTACAGTGAGGTCATTGCTAAACCTACAGTGAGGTCATTGCTAAACCTACAGTGAGGTCATTGCTAAACCTACAGTGAGGTCATTGCTAAACCTACAGTGAGGTCATTGCTAAACCTACAGTGAGGTCATTGCTAAACCTACAGTGAGGTCATTGCTAAACCTACAGTGAGGTCATTGCTAAACCTACAGTGAGGTCATAGCATCTTAACCTGATATATAAATAGTAACTCCATTGTTTCACTTTTAACCCCTGTATTCTCCTGTAAATCCAATTAATTAGATGTACTTCCTACTCAATTTAACTAGTTACTCCATTTAACTAGTTACTCCATTTAACTAGTTACTCCATTTAACTAGTTACTCAATTTAACTAGTTACTCCATTTAACTAGTTACTCAATTTAACTAGTTACTCAATTTAACTAGTTACTCAATTTAACTAGTTACTCCATTTAACTAGTTACTCAATTTAACTAGTTACTCAATTTAACTAGTTACTCAATTTAACTAGTTACTCAATTTAACTAGTTACTCCATTTAACTAGTTAATCAATTTAACTATTTAATTAATTTAACTAGTTACTCAATTTAACTAGTTACTCAATTTAACTAGTTACTCAATTTAACTAGTTAATCAATTTAACTAGTTACTCAATAGAACAGAATATATTGTACTACGAACGCTACTCTCGCAAAATTCTGTTTCAAAAGCTCATAGTGCTGCCATCTAGGTTTGATAGCGGTAACTAGATTGAAATATTTTAAGGACAATCGAGGTATGTTGTGTGCGTGACGTCATAATAGCAACACTTAAAATCATATATAAGACAACTGAAGAGCGTAAAATTGTAAAAACTAATTATTTATTGCCATAAATCAAAACAGTAATGGATTTTATTCACACCGTTCCCCTCTCTCCCTTATATTTTTATTTGTTCCCTAGATGACGTCACAGATTTAATGAGAAAATTAGTGGTTTAGCAGTTTGAGTAACTGAATGGATTCATTATTTCTTTTATCATATCAATCACTATCAGTTTTTATGATTTTACGCTTTTCAATTGTCTTAAATATGATTTTTAAAATGTTGCTGTTATTGTAGTTGCCGCTATCAAACTAAGATGGCAGAACAAACACCTTTTGGAAAAGAAATTTGATTAGTGGTGCATCTTACTGTAGTGTAATACCTTTGGTGTAACTAGTTACTCTATGTGATCTTGCCAAGTATTCTCAATCAAATCACTTTTCTATCTCGAGCTTAGTGTAAATACTCTGTTATCGTGCAGTACTCTGTTACCGATGCCTGCATTCACTGATCTTACATATTGATGGTAAGTATCTAGTTATTTATTTTCTCCATTCTGTTTCTAAAGGTACGTATTTTTCTCATAGCTGCTAAACAAAGAAAAACATTTTTATTTTCCATTTAGTAAATAGCTGGAAGAGACTCCCTCAGTACTCGGTAAGTGGAGTTCATGAACTCTGTCCTATATTACCACCCCACTGCCCGAGTACTGTGAGTGTCCGTATGTGTGTTTCTTTTATAACGAAGTCTTTACGTCCAAATTTTATATAATGTATAGTCTCCATTTTCTATGTATTCTTTATTACAATGTTTGCTTTAGTCACAATTATATTAAGTGAAATAATTAAATTAAATTTTCGATTTTTGCTATTAGTTACCATTATTTTTATGGTTCAAATTTAGATTAGTTTTTCCGATTTAATAAGTTATTCGTAATCATTTATTTTACCTACTTTATAATTCCATGCTATTTAAGGTCTGATTAAAGTCATAATTTATTTTCATTTGTTACTAATATAGTATTAATTTACAAACATATTATAGTGTGACATCATAAAATTGTTAAAAGCTAAATAGAATATTTTAAAACTTTTGTTAATTAAAAGATGACAATTTATATGTGCCTTTACTACCTTTAAAACATAGGGAAATAAAATGGCGGGTAATTTATAAACATTTATTTTCTTCTATTCTTCTTCTTTCCTCCTTTATTAGCTGTTTGTGGGTGTTCTTTCCTCGCCTTCTTTATTCTCTTTCTTATCGTTCCCTCTCCATCTTCCCCATCTTCATCATCACTCTCTCTGTACTTCTTCATGTCCTCCAATCGTCTTTGCTCCTGAAAAAGAGAGAGAGATAATTAATTGAGAAAGAATTTGCTAGTAGAGATGATATTATAACAAAAAGGAATATAATAACAGATGGTGAATAGTTAAATTAATGAAGAAGCTATATTCAGATAATAATTTTACAGTTTCATATAACCAAATTAATGGGTAATTGTAAATTATCTCGTTACTGAATTAATGGGTAATTGTAAATTATCTCGTTACTGAATTAATGGGTAATTGTAAATTATCTCGTTACTGAATTAATGAGTAATTTTAAATTATGACGTTATTGAATTAATGCTGCACATAGTCGCATACCTTCTTAGCCTCTTTCTCCGCATTATTCACAATATCTTCCAAAGGTTTGACATCTACAGGTAACACGGGGTACGCCTCCATCTTATCTAGTTTGCAGTTCTTAACGATCAGCTGCTCTATCCGTAAGAAATCTTCCACTTCGTACTGAAAAAGTAAACAAAATTATTGAAGGAATAAATAAATATTTTGGTACGTACCAATGAAATTATTATTGCAATGATTATATTAATTTTCAAAACAAGAAATGTTTTTAACATAAGCTAAAAAAACAGAAAAAATTTAACGACAAATTAAATGATTAGAAATTAATAATATGGAAGCATAGCAACTTTTTAACTATTAGGTTACTTTCTTCACATTTCATACTTAGGACATTCATTGACTTCTGACTGCCTTAATATAAGTTTTTTGTTAGTAAATTTACTGCAGGTTACATTCAGAATATTGATAATAAATCTTATTTGTTCATTCCTAACCTTTACAATTCTCTTCATTATTGGGGAAAAATATGACACATTTACAAAAAAATCCCAAAAATCATTTCATAACCCTACACTAGAAATAAACTTGTTTAATACCTAGTTCCTTAAATTAGTTATTGATATGGAATATTTCTACTGAAATCACTACAGCTACAGAGTAAATAGGTTTTTTTATTGGTTAACACAAGTTTAAGCCAACATTCGACAGATGGCGCTGTTTGCATTATTTCCATTTAAATGACGGTGCATATTTATGATGTTCACAAGATGTCTCCAAACGACACTTTTTCAAAACCTATTTTCTTTTCTTCAATAGCAACATATTATTTAGACTTCAAATGAACAGAGTACAAGAATTTACATAATTAAATGTACTGATTCCACTAAAGATATATCTACCTATTAGCAAATGTTCGATTTTGATATTTTTTAACAAAGTTTTTAGCTTGTTGTTGCACCAACCTGTGACGTCATAGTAATAGCCACGCCCTTCCTGCCTGCTCTCGCTGTCCTACCAACTCTGTGAATATAGTCCTCTGACTTGTTAGGTACCTCGAAATTGATGACAAAGTCAACACAGGGAATGTCCAGGCCTCTGAAAAGGTGGGGGGGGGGGGGGGGGGGAGAGTTAGGGATGTTGTGCGGGTACTATTATGCTGAGTAATGGGAAATATTACCTATACACCTACACCTGAGATGATATCTTTGAAGAGTCATTTAGATTATTCAAGTGTTTTGAAAGATTTTTGGAGAAAATTTGGGAAGTAGCTAGCTATTTAAAATTAACAATTAGCTATTTCTTTCTTTTAAAGGCAGAAGTTAAAATTATCGACATTTTTTCCTAATAAATTCAGTAGCTGCATCGTGTTTCAACCACAGAAAGTTAATTAAATAATACATAGGTAGCAAGTTAGGCAACATCTTCACCCTGACAGTACCACTCGTTAGTTACGTCTCATCTCACCTTGATGCGACATCAGTAGCCACCAGAGCAGATCTCTCCTGCGACTTGAAGTTCTTTAGTGCAGACAGTCTCTTTTCCTGAGACATGTCACCGTA
Source organism: Caprella mutica (assembly GCA_947561585.1). Taxonomy (NCBI): domain Eukaryota; kingdom Metazoa; phylum Arthropoda; class Malacostraca; order Amphipoda; family Caprellidae; genus Caprella; species Caprella mutica. The sequence goes on from CANNZV010000585.1 coordinate 23,470, forward strand.
GAGAGGCACCGCCTTCAGACCGCACTGCCGCAAGATGAGAGCCGTCTTTACGGTGTTGGTGCGGGTGTTGCAGAAGACGATAACGGAGTTGTTGATGCGCTCTCTCAGGAGATAGAGCAGGTAAATATGCTGCAACAACAGGGTAGTTAAGAGCAGCAAATAAACAAAATAATCTAAGGAATAACACAGTAGCTACGTTAATAAATAAGTAAAGGTACCATAGATAATCAGTAGACGAAGTTTAATATATTTATGAAATAATTCTTTATAAAAGCTATCTACAATTGCCCTTTACTATACATAAGCAAAGTGTGAAAAAATTATATATAATCCAATTTTGAATAAAGTTGAACATCAAATAATTTCCCACAGCTACCTAAAGAAGAGTAAATTATTTCAACTTCAGATCTTGAGAATATTTAATACGAGGACAATCAAACTTGTATTATTTAAAACCAAGAAATATATTTTTGTTACAGAAGCTCTACTATTTCAAAGTCATTGGCAAAATTAAAGCAACTAATTTCGAATGAAAGTGAAACTTCCTGCTAACAACAACAAACAAATAGCTTCTTTAGAAGAATTCTGTGTGAAGTAAGAGATTTCTACACAGCTCTTCAAAGAATTATTTATATACAAATGCTTAGACTTTAACACCAAATACAGGTGACAAACAATACTCACTTTCTCTACGAAAGGTACAGCCAGTACGTATTGCTTTAGTGTGTCCACTATTTTGAAGGAGCTGTTGATTTGAACTTTCACTGCATTCTTCAGGTGAGCTCTTTGTAGCTCTTGAACCTAAGGCACAAAAAACATTAGCCTTTTTCAACAGACATTAAAATTTGATTATTTTTTAATATCGATCAATAATTCATTGTATATATAAATCTGTTTATTCTAATAGAACAATAGAATTATGCAGGATTTAAATATATAGTAGTTAGGAAATATGCCTTGTTTAATTAAAATTACACACAGACATGACAGTAAAGAATAGACAGCCAACAGTTATTTCAAAAGGAATATATATTATTGAACAAAACAAAACTAACATATTGATATATTTCTTATAAATATTTTTTATATTGTTCAATAAATTAAATAGTTATAGTATGCTATTTTTTTGTGTCATGGCTGTGTGTAACACAAGTAACTACTGTCCCTTACCTTGTTAGTGATAGTGGCAGAGAATAGCATAGTAGTTCTCTTCTTAGGCAGAGCTCTAATGACTATGTCCAACTCATCCTCGAAATCATTGCTGAGAATGCGGTCTGCTTCGTCCATTATCTAAAACATGGAAATATTTAGGCATGGTTGCAAACATCACAGAAAAGTGATAGGTAGAAGAGTCTCATATCTTGGTACATGAATTTAATAAACAATTCGTATTCAATAAAGAAGACTTGAGGTTTAAAAGCAGTTAACAGAAAATAGCATGGAAAGAAATACATGAATAATCAAAATTATGAGAGAATTGAATTTAATTCAGAATGATGAGGTTTAGGTAGTATTGTAATGTTGAAATAACCGTGTCTAATAATTGCGCTACTAGTCACATAATACTAGTTATAGTCAATGGAAAATATAAACCTTAATGAGTTAGTAGTCTCAATTAATTGTAGTTACTTAGAAACTTATTACTCATTTAATAAGGTCATATTAGATATTTTAGAATAAACTATTTTTCATGAATGATTTATATAAATAATTATCACGATTATTTTTAAATTAGACTAAACTATAAACAGCTAATTATTCTATGGATGGGTAGCATTTAAATAAAATTAACGAGATTAATCTAAATTGATTATTTAGATAAAATGTAAGTAACTTACAAGGTACTTCATAGAAGAAAGCAGTGAACTAAACCCTCTGAGTTCCTTCACGAGATGGGCCAGTCTACCCAGAGTGGCTATGATGACATGTGGCTTCATCATCACCATCTTGCCTTGCTCCATCACATCCATGTTACCAATAACGGCACAACATTGCAAGCCTATGTCCTCACCTGTGAAGTACGGTAAGTTACGAGTAATCGGACAGTTACATATTTACGATCATTTAAAATAACACTAATTAAAATCCTAACTTTTTATATCTTTATATTATTCTTAGATGATCAAAAAGTAGCACAATTACTGAACTGGAAATGTCATTTTTTATGGATTGAATTTGTATCCACAAATACAATACGAAAGATAAATTTATAATTACTCTGATATCATTGTTTTCTACTAATGCATATAAAACCCACATAAAATCACAAGATTAATAATGTTTACTCATAACACACTCACCCAGAGCCTCCATCTGCTCCTTGATTTGTACGGCTAATTCACGGGTAGGTGTGAGAATGACGCCAAAGTACGGCTGAGGGTTAGCCAGTAACTGGTTGAGCATCGGTAGTCCAAATGCTGCAGTTTTACCTGATCCTGTTTCTGCCAAACCCACTACGTCATTGCCTGCAAAGTTAATAAACATGAATTAAATAGTCTCATTATGGAAAGTAGAATCAGCAATACGAGAAAGAATGACTCAGGAATATACATATATGAAATGTATATGAATATATTCTTAAGTCACATAGCTAAATATAGTAATCATTCTAAGGCATTAGCTATACAGTTTAATTGGCTACACAATTCTCGTATGACAGTTATAATAAAAAGCCACAAATGTAAATTGTAAAGTCCAAAGAAAATGTAACTGTGATGAGTTTTTCAGTTTAATAATATAATAAACTTTCCTAGTACAATCCCTGTAGATATTTTAGAGTCTGTTATAACTATGACAGATTTACAAAATTTAAAAATAGGAAATTAGAAAACTGTGATTTGTGAAATCAGCATCATACAGTGACTCTTTTCTCTGATAGTACATCATCACAGTGACTCTTTTCTCTGATAGTACATCATCACAGTGACTCTTTTCTCTGATAGTACATCATCACAGTGACTCTTTTCTCTGATAGTACATCATCACAGTGACTCTTTTCTCTGATAGTACATCATCACAGTGACTCTTTTTCTCTGATAGTACATCATCACAGTGACTCTTTTCTCTGATAGTACATCATCACAGTGACTCTTTTCTCTGATAGTACATCATCACAGTGACTCTTTTCTCTGATAGTACATCATCACAGTGACTCTTTTCTCTGATAGTACATCATCACAGTGACTCTTTTCTCTGATAGTACATCATCACAGTGACTCTTTTTCTCTGATAGTACATCATCACATTGACTCTTTTCTCTGATAGTACATCATCACAGTGACTCTTTTCTCTGATAGTACATCATCACAGTGACTCTTTCTCTGATAGTACATCATCACAGTGACTCTTTTCTCTGATAGTACATCATCACAGCGACTCTTTTCTCTGATAGTACATCATCACAGTGACTCTTTTCTCTGATAGTACATCATCACAGTGACTCTTTTTCTCTGATAGTACATGATCACAGTGACTCTTTTTCTCTGATAGTACATCATCACAGTGACTCTTTCTCTGATAGTACATCATCACAGTGACTCTTTTCTCTGATAGTACATCATCACAGCGACTCTTTTCTCTGATAGTACATCATCACAGTGACTCTTTTCTCTGATAGTACATCATCACAGTGACTCTTTTCTCTGATAGTACATCACCACAGTGACTCTTTTCTCTGATAGTACATCATCACAGTGACTCTTTTCTCTGATAGTACATGATCACAGTGACTCTTTTCTCTGATAGTACATCATCACAGTGACTCTTTTCTGATAGTACATCATCACAGTGACTCTTTTCTCTGATAGTACATCACCACAGTGACTCTTTTCTCTGATAGTACATCATCACAGTGACTCTTTTCTCTGATAGTACATGATCACAGTGACTCTTTTCTCTGATAGTACATCATCACAGTGACTCTTTTCTCTGATAGTACATCATCACAGTGACTCTTTTCTCTGATAGTACATCATCACAGTGACTCTGTTCTCTGATAGTACATCATCACAGTGACTCTTTTCTCCGATAGTAAATCATCACAGTGACTCTTTTCTCCGATAGTACATCATCACAGTGACTCTTTTCTCCGATAGTACATCATCACAGTGACTCTTTTCTCCGATAGTACATCATCACAGTGACTCTTTTCTCCGATAGTACATCATCACAGTGACTCTTTTCTCTGATAGTACATCATCACAGTGACTCTTTTTTCTGATAGTACATCATCACAGTGACTCTTTTCTCTGATAGTACATCATCACAGTGACTCTTTTCTCTGATAGTACATCATCACAGTGACTCTTTTCTCTGATAGTACATCATCACAGTGACTTTTCTCTGATAGTACATCACCACAGTGACTCTTTTCTCTGATAGTACATCATCACAGTGACTCTTTTCTCTGATAGTACATCATCACAGTGACTCTTTTCTCTGATTGTACATCATTACAATGACTCTTTTCTCTGATAGTACATCATCACAGTGACTCTTTTCTCTGATAGTACATCATCACAGTGACTCTTTTCTCTGATAGTACATCATCACAGTGACTCTTTTCTCTGATAGTACATCATCACAGTGACTCTTTTCTCTGATAGTACATCATCACAGTGACTCTTTTCTCTGATAGTACATCATCACAGTGACTCTTTTCTCCGATAGTACATCATCACAGTGACTCTTTTCTCCGATAGTACATCATCACAGTGACTCTTTTCTCCGATAGTACATCATCACAGTGACTCTTTTCTCTGATAGTACATCATCACAGTGACTCTTTTCTCTGATAGTACATCATCACAGTGACTCTTTTCTCTGATAGTACATCATCACAGTGACTCTTTTCTCTGATAGTACATCATCACAGTGACTCTTTTCTCTGATAGTACATCATCACAGTGACTTTTCTCTGATAGTACATCATCACAGTGACTGTTGTCCCCTCTCACTCACCTGTTTAGGAATATCACTCTGCAGTTGTACAGCACTCCGTTGTGGCTGACTGGCATCCCCACATCCACTATGATGTCTCTGTGAGCCTCATTGGAGAGGAGGGCAGCCAACACCTCCCAGCTGTGGTACTCCGTGTCACGCTCGAAAAAATGGTCATTGCAGTCGTAGCCGCTTGGGAAACAAGAAAGTATAAGACAAGCGTCTTTTTGACGTGCGCATATTAACGCATAACTCTAAAATAGCATTAAGTATGTAGTATGTGGTCACATACGCATTAAGTATGTATTATGTGGTCACATACGCATTAAGTATGTGGTATGTGATCACATACGTCTTCTGGAACCACGTTAGTATAGTTAAAAGACGGAAAATTCTGGACGTTAGACGCATGACCCGGAAATAACATTAATCCTTTGCACTATGGCATGTGGGCACACATGCGTATTTTGGCAAGAAAAAAACGGGCAATTCTGGACGCAAGAAAAAGCCACCGCGTCAAAAAATAAATGCTCGTATGCAGGGTTCCTAATTGTTATAGCGGAACAATAGAATAATGCCCTCATGGTCTTGACGGCAACTCCAGAGGTTTTTATTTAAAAGTTTGCTGTAGAATTAACAGGTAATAAACAAAAAAATCGTCAATATTATTATTTTCAATTTGACCTGTCAGATTGAAAAGGTTAGATGAATGGTGTCCCCCCTAGACCTTTCTTCTTGTCCTAACGTACTTGTTGGTACTAATATATAGTAAAATAGTACAAAACTACACGTTCTTCAGATTTTTTTTCTTTAAATTGTGTTTGTGACCTAAATGACATCTGAAATTAGGAAGAGGGCTGGACGCCCTGGAATAATACAAGCAACTTCCTCATGGGACGATCAAACCGTAATTTATTTTAGTAGGGGTTCAATGTCTGCTTCAGCCATTTCGACTTTAACGTCAAAATCATATTAAGTACAAGCAGTAGGAAAGGAATTTGGCCCCATGAATAAAGTCACCTACCACCTGTCGGTGACAATGTTCATGAATGCAGAAAAGTGAATTCGTGAATGCAGGCACTTACTGAGTAATGTGACGAAAAGGGACACAATAACCGGTGGCTGCACTCACGGATGTAAGAGGGAAATTAAGAAGTCATACAAATTTTTTTCCTATATTAGTCGCTAATAATCGTAGCTCAATAACACTTAGAATAAATAGATCATAACATGTATTGCGGTTTTTTGATGTGCAACAATGCAACATTTCAATACAGTAACAATTGGATATTGAAACTATTGAGAAAAGCTGCTTAAAATTACAGGGCCGCAATTTAGCTGCGGGACCCTACTCTGTTTTTATTTACTCTATTATCCTATATGGAAAGACTTAACAAATTTAATCCAGCCATTGAGAAATATTTTAAACAGTATTTTACGAACCGTATTGTATGTAATGAGGGATTTTAGCGGTATATTTCTAAATGTCAAATAGTAAAATATATAATGATTTTATTCGATGGAGTTTGACGCTGTTTTATTATCAACTTCAGTTTTTAAGCAATTATAGGGTCACACAGGTATATTGCGGTTATTTAACTCTTTAATTGCATGCAGTGATTGCTGCGGTTATAGCTCAGTAATTATTACCCAGAGATTATTGCTGAGCGGAACACCAATTCAACTTATTCCTATTGCTGGGCGATCGCTGCTTGCAAAACGTACCCTTAAAAAAAATTTCTAGCGAGAGATCATTAATCTTGCTGAACTGTATTTATATTTAAATGTTGTACATCAATCAAAAAAGGCGCAAGATATGTTATACATAATTTATTAATTTTAGGAGCGTATCGAAGCCATAGTAAATAAATAGAGAAGTATACTAAGTTTCGAATTCATTGACGGTGAACTTGATAAATTCTTCAGAAACGATGTAAACAAATGGCGTCGCACAGAGTACTCTCAAATATTTAAAGTTTTATTAGGAGAATATTATAAAAGAATAGAGTGTAAAACGTTATAAACACAATTTGAGAAAGCACACTTAACTGAATAATAACACATTTTTTATTCGAAAACAAATAGAAAATATTTCGTGTGATCCAATATTGTACTTGGTATAGGTAACTTATCTATTTATTTACTATGATTGAAGCTATGATTTTTATTAAGGTTTCTGTGGTTTGAGAGTGTAGTTTCAGATTTTTTTTAAATAAATGTATCAATAAATATATTAAGATAGATTTAAACCTAGCCACTGCATCTTTCTATGAAATTTACAAAATCTTAACTACTAGGTACATATTTTCCTTAATTTTGTAAACTCATTGAAATAAATAAATGAAAGTAATTACTAATCTTTCATCTCACCTTATTTCCAGCTCTGGGCCTGATCTGAATCTTGCCCCCTGTTTCTTAGCTTTAGCGATTGACTCCTCTATGAGCGAAAGATTCTGCGTGAAGTCTAGTGCACTCACAGTCAGCGCTGAAGTTGCTATAGTAGCGGTTCTCTTCATTTTATTACTATAACAAATATAAAGAAATTACTTTATTAAACGTATAGAGTCTATAGACAGTAGCTTATATCAATATCTAATAATATAAATTATAGATGTGTGTATAATTCTTCATATGATAAACTTAATTCTTGATTTACTTTTAGGTAGCTGCAGTTGAAGACGAATTGCATCAACCTCCCTCTGAGAGGTTCGAGATAACACTGAGGCAATTATGCAATGTCATCGTGTGTCGTATGATTTTATAGTGCATTTTCTGTGTGGTGTTTTATTGAGTGCATTGAGTGTGAGAAGTAGACAGCTTCTTACATAGTAAATAAATACAGAAGTATACCAAGTAGGCAAGTACAACCTTGGAACATCAAAAATATTATGAGTGACGTCACACAAATTATTTTCCATTTGTTTTAAAATAAAAATTGTGCTATTATTCAGTTCAATGTGCATTTTCAAAGAAATTAACTTACATGAAATTGTTTTTTTTACACGTTTTATACTGTATTCACTTAAAATATTTAACTATAAAAATACTTTTGATATTTGAGAGTACTCTGTGCGACGCCATTTGTTTACATCGTTTCTGAAGAATAGATCAAGTTCACAGTCAATGAATTCGAAACTTAGCATACTTCTCTATTTATTTACTATGGCTTCTTATGTCTTAGCTAAAAACATTATACAGTCACTCTAGAATAGTTGAGAAAATATGATAAATTTTGACTTTTAATATATAGGACTATATCTTAATAGTATATTGGACATATAATAGAAAACGATATGATAATATTTATTTAATTTTAATTTTCATCAATTAAAATTAAATTAAACTAACTATTGTTATATCATTTTTTTATTATATGACCGAAGATATGGAACTGATAATTCGTAACTAACATTAACGTATAGTTTTAACATGAAAAATGAGAAATAAAATATTAGAAATCATACCAAAGACATCAAAAACAAATATTAACTATATATTTGAAGTTTGTTTCATTATAAATAGTCGGATCTTTAATTTATATTCTTTCATTGAAATTATTTTCCCAAATTAGTAATTATCTACGATCTCTTTCTGGTAAATTAATGGGATCATTGGAATTAATTAAAATAGCTCTCAAGGATTCTAAAATATTTCATGGGAGGCTCTATAAATTATTGCTCACAGAAAGTCTTGGAAATATATTCCATAATTCCAGAGATATTATGAACTACAATTCAAATAAAAATATAAGTACATACTTATGTTATTTATTACAAACCTCTTAAGAATAGTTTCAGTAGGGTCTCGAATGTTGTTAATTACTTATTTTCTGTTCGTTAACAAAACCCAAACTTTCAAAATCCGTTTTATACTTTCTTAAGGGGACCGACTCCCTCAAATCTGAACAAAATTGATTTTTTTTTTGCATAAAATGATGTCTTACAGTCTCCTGGATAACGTGTAAAAATAATAGAGCTGAAAACAATCTAGTAGTGCTTCATAAACGAATGAACAATATTGTAAATTATACCTGTCTGGTCTGTCAAAAGACCTGTCAGCACAGGTATTGAGGGTTTATTTGGATCTCACATCAACTGATTTGTTGACTAGATGCATCAGAAAGAGGACACAGCACCCAAACAAGAGTCTCAACGCTAATTTATAGAACCAGAATTATTTCAGTCAGACAATTTTTTTTTTCCAAAAATTTCAGTAAATTGGCGCTCCTGAAAAGTACATTTTTTCGACTTCAAAAGGCATCAGCTCCTACAGTTTATGAGCTAGAGACATGGTTTGTTGCCTTTTCTTCATAAATGAATTGCTCTTAAAGTTACAGACTGTTTTTTTCAATTTGTCAATGTGTTAGGATGCATAATGAGATACATGAAAAAAATCAATGTTTTTGAACAAAAAAATGAAAAAAACTCTTTTACAATTTTTCTTATTTCACCACTTTTCGAATACTTTCTCACAAGCCATATTTGCTGAAATGTTTATTTTTACATTTGTGCCAATACAAAAGGTAACCGTTTAATCCACACTTTCATTTCCTGTGTAATCGATAAACAATCTATGAAAATAGAGAAATAAACAACTAAGTTCTGAAGGGATCAATTCTTATATAATCCCATTACAATCTGATAGTCTAATGTCTTTTTTCAAACCCAAAAAGAGACCATAACAGAGAGTGTTTGAGATGGGTACTAGAAATTTTCGCCGCAAGAAAATTCGCCGTAGGTAATTTTGCCGCAAGAAAATTCGCCGCAAGGAATTTTCGCCGTAAGGAACTTCCGCCGTTAGGAACTTTCGCCGTAATTTTTTTAACTTTCGACTTAAGAGCCCCTGACAAATAATTTAAAGTGATAACCAAAATAATTGCTAGGGTTCTTCTCCAACCCCCCTCAATAGGATACTGATAAAAAGAGAAAGCAGGCTATTTATTTATGAATAGTGACTTTATTCTGTCTTTCAGTTTTATTTTAATTTAATTTTAGTATAGGTTTAACGTATGCTTTGGAACCAAAGGCAATATCGCTTATGTCAAAAGGAAATTAAGTACAAGGGACTGGAAGAAGCAGTCATAAAGGAATGTGGCTTCGTGAATAAAGCTTCGTGAACCGTCGGTGATAATGCTCATGGATGCAGAAAAGCTACTACGTTAATGCAGTTACTTATCAAGGAATGTGACGAAAATTGACACAATCACCGGTGACTCCACTCACGGATGGAAGAGGAATGTGAAGAGGTGATAGTAAATGAAGAATACGAGACTACCTAACACAAAATCTAATACCTCGTAGTTGAAAGCTATCCTCTAAAATTGCAAGTAGCGTTATGAAAAGTGATTAACATGGTAAAAATGTAAAAAAAAATCGATTTTGTTTGATGGACAATGAAACATAACACAAGTTGATCGTGTAATTGCATTTGGTAACAAGTTTACCAACTGATACCGTGTAAATTTTCATGACATCGTCAAAATTAAGTTTAATAAAAAAATAAAGAACAAACTTAAGAACAAATAATTAAGTTTGATTGTCCATTCAATTTAGTTTTTTCTCTGTATGAAATTGTTATTGTTTGCTATCAAATGTCTTGTTAAACTATTGTGACTCTCTCAATTCTAACAATTAATGTGGTGATCACTTAATTTGTCTGGGACTCTCAAGTAGAGAGTTAAAGAAAATCTTACAGCGAAAATTCTTTACGGCGAAAATTCCTTGCGGCGAGTTTTTTTACGGCGAAATTTCCGGTCACGTTTGAGATGTACGTCATAATTTCAGAAAGTTTTAGGAACATATTCCATAATTCCAAAGAGTCGTAGAAATATATACCATAAATCCAGAGGGAATCAGAACTATATCCCATAATTTCAGAGGGACGTAGAATTGTATTTCATATTCCTAAGATTCTTTAGAATATGTTCCATAATTCCTAAGATTCTTTAGAATACGTTCCATAATTCCTAAGAATCTTTGGAATACAATCCATAATTCCTAAGAATCTTTGAAATACATTCCATAATTCCTGATAATCTTTGAAATACATTCCATAATTCCTGATAATCTTTGAAATACATTCCATAATTCCTGATAATCTTTGAAATACATTCCATAATTCCTGATAATCTTTGAAATACATTCCATAATTCCTGATAATCTTTGAAATACATTCCATAATTCCTGATAATCTTTGAAATACATTCCATGATTCCAAAGAGCCTCATCTTCCACATTAATAGCTTCAATTCTGTTGGTTAGTACCGAACTCATTGAAATGCAATCGATCTTCTAGGTCCTCTGATTGCTCAGAAACTAAACCCAATATGTTGACAAGCTAGAATTTCAATTAAGCCAATCTAGGCTCTATTTGAAATGCCTCACTGGTCAGTTTAGATTTTACTCAATTAACGATTGATTGGCCGGGGTACACTCTTGTATGTCTCTCTAGTCTTCAATAGTTATTATAATCATTATGGATTCTGTTCAAGAATCAAGAAACTGATAACCTGAATACTAGATAGAAAAAAAAATAGAAATTGAGTGCACTGATGTAGATTCTCTTTTAAAATCATTTGTTTAAGGCGTTTTTGACTTCATTTACTGTATTAGGGTATAAGTTCCGAATTATCGGTCAGTACTACATCTTCGGTCATATAAGAAAAAACGATATAAAAATTGTTATTATTACACAGCTCTATCTAATACTTCTGCAAACCCTGGTTTGCAAAAGTATTAGGTAGCACTGTGCAATAATAATAACTTTTATGTATTGTTTTTTTTTATGCTTCCGATAATTCGGAACTTCCCTACCCCTATTGGTTTAAATCAATTGGTTTTTAAATCAATTGATTCACTTAAGAGATTCCAAAACATTCTCCCTGACACTCAGCTAAATTAGTTAGATGTTCTGATTCAGTAATATGTTCTCCCTTGAATCACACAGTTCTTTATTTCCTTTGACTATCAGACTTAGGTATCTATTTCGCTAGCCTTTCATTTTTTAATAAGTTGTCCATCAATCTCTGGCAACATAAAGAAACTAATAATTGGATTACGCGCTCTGCTCGGAAATTAAAAACTCTCAATGAGGTAATATTGTTCTACAGATTTGGAAATAGAGAGTGAAGTGGGTATTGTGTGAAGTGGGTACTGTGTGAAGTGGGTACTGCGTGAAGTGGGCATTGTGTGAAGTGGGTACTGTGTGAAGTGGGTACTGTGTGAAGTGGGTACTGTGTGAAGTGGGTACTGTGTGAAGTGGGTACTGTGTGAAGTGGGTATTGTGTGAAGTGGGTACTGTGTGAAGTGGGTACTGTGTGAAGTGGGTACTGTGTGAAGTGGGTATTGTGTGAAGTGGGTACTGTGTGAAGTGGGTACTGTGTGAAGTGGGTACTGTGTGAAGTGGGTACTGTGTGAAGTGGGTACTGTATGAAGTGGGTACTGTGTGAAGTGGGTATTGTGTGAAGTGGGCATTGTGTGAAATGGGTATTGTGTGAAGTGGGTACTGTGTGAAGTGGGTATTGTGTGAAGTGGGTACTGTGTGAAGTGGGTATTGTGTGAAGTGGGTATTGTGTGAAGTGGGTACTGTGTGAAGTGGGTACTGTGTGAAGTGGAAACTGAGTGAAGTGGGCATTGTGTAATGGCAATTCAGGCAATTTTGTTGAATGCTTTTTGAGTTATGCGAATAAAAAGATGATAAACAAATAATAAATAACAAACAAAATAAAACCTTCCACATTCTGCATAGGTAATAGCAATTATAAATTATACATAAGTTTCATAGAGCTGATTGAATACACAGAATTTAATTCAGCTGTCTCCATAACCAGCATATAATTTTCTGATCGTTAAACTTATTAAGTATTAAAATATTTTCACAAAAGTATTCCAATATTCCATAATTCTTATAGACATTTTATCTCAACATATGTAGGTCAATCAAATGACTCACATTTTATTTCAAACTGACTCACGTCTTTTCTTTACGATCTCTTCAATAACTTTATTATTCTCTGGTTATTATATAATAAAAGCTTCAAAGTTCTGTAATCAAAATGGAACAGAACAACAAAAATTACACCGTCCGTTTCTTCGCAATAAGAGGTTATAAAAATGCCCCAGAGGTTCTTCATGGCATAATAAACTTTAAGAGCGTTAGTCTACCGGAGAATCTTAGGGAAATATATTGTCAAATTATTCTCTATTGATAACTTAAGCCTCTGCTACAATACAATTTATAAAAGGAATATTTTGAATTGTGATTTAAATTTGAATAGAAAACTGCTATAATTCGAAATTAGATCAACTATATAATAAGAATAATCTATACAAATACAGGGTGTTTCATATAAAATCAAAAAAAATCTAACAGCTTGTATTAAAACCCTTATTAAGAACTTGCTTATGAATAATAAAATTGTTCAAAAATGTTACGTTATTGAGATATTGATACCCTGATTCTAGGGTAATTTTTTGGATTTACTTAGGGAATTTCACATAAAACAAATATAGTCTCACGAAAAACTATATTATCAAAACTGCTTAGTTTTCAAGGGTGCTAGGACGTTTCGTACCCGGACGTTTCGTACCCGGACGTTTCGTATCCGGACGTTTCGTACCCGGACGTTTCGTACCCGGACGTTTCGTACCCGTACGTTTCATTACTAAGACGTTTCGTTACTAGGACGTTTCATTACTAGGACTTTTCGTTACTAGGACGTTTCGTTACTAGGACGTTTCATTACTAGGACTTTTCGTTACTAGGACGTTTCGTTACTAGGACGTTTCGTCACTAGGACGATTCGTTACCAGATTTTTCGTTCCGAATACCTACGAAAGATATTTTTAATTTGAAATGAGTTATAGACTAAAAAATATACCAATCCCATACATCATATATTATGAATATGTACTGAATTTTTTTTCCCTATGCTGAACCAATTACCAGAAATTTTCAAACATATAAGAAAATAGTATATGTATAATAATAAGAATAAATATTTGAATTGTTAAATTATATAGTCTTTTCTTATATGATCGAAAATAGTTCGATCATATAAGAAATTTATATATTTTATATTGCAAAATTGGGGAAGGTTTTGCTTTTTTTCTTTAGGTTATTCTCATTCGGTAACTTGTAACATCTTCCCTAACGTTAAAACATTTTCGGAAATATCAAAAACAAAAGATTTTCCAAATGTAGGCAGTAGGGCAAGCCCCGAGTTCTCGGACCGAACCACATTTTCGATCGTGTGAGGAAAAATAAAATAGAATTAATGTTATTTAACTTCTATATCGATTGGTATCCACATAATATTTTCACTTCCAACTTTTCTAATCGAAGAAATTAAGAGATGTTTGTTGATTTCAATATCTCTGATTATAATCAATATATAACCAAACGAATAAAAAATATGTTTAAAAAGTAGACATTATTTTTAAAGTAGTATAAATTTATAATGTATGGGATTGGTATAAAATGTAGTTGACAACCCATTTTAAATAAAAAAATAGTACCAATTTCTTAAAACACAATGAAAAAGCTAGTAACGAGTCATCCTGGTAACGAAACGTCCCAGTAACGAAACATCCGTTAACGAAACGTCCGAGTACAAAACGTCCAGGAACGAAACGTTCGGTCACCGTTTTCAAGATACTGACTTTTAAAGAACTCCTACCTAGTAATTTACTAGTACTTACATTCCTAACAGATGGTTATTTGTGGAAAATTAAACAGAACATCAACCTTAGTACCTATTATACAGTTTGACCCACAAAACGAGTACTCAGTTAACGTAAAATTTGAAATTAGATTATTTTCTTATATACGCTCTACCTCTGTCATTGCTAAGATTGTATGCATGTAACACCAAAGTTCACCCTTCACTTTAATTGAATCAATATTACTTAGAGTCTACAGAGGTGAATTCAGTTCTTTAAACGCTATTCTCATGGAGTTATTAGCTCTTCTATCTATATCTGTGTTGGAATTTCCATTTAATTGTTGAATGTTAAAACATGTTAACACAAAACTTAGTTTTAAATTTACTTGTACACTATTTTTATCGACTAATAAAAAGATATTTAATGAATTCAAAGTTGGGTACACTTGTATCAGTTATTATGACAAATTAATATTGATGAGTGAAAATAATGAGCAATTCTGCATTTAGTTAAAGAGATTAATACACAGTCCAGTGTGGTCCACACTGGTTATGGACTGTCTAATTTCTTTTAACCTTTCAGTTAACTAACAAAGACTAAGTAATGTTAATGCTTTTCAATTGCATGCAGTAAATCATGAAAACTATCGCACCGTAATTGTAAGCATGCAAAGTTAATTACGCTAGTAACAGTCTAATTACAACTTCCTATATTTTCTAACATTTAGATTTGTATTTATGAAACGAGTTGATCACTATAACAAGCTATCTTGCTACATATATTTCTTATATAGATATCAACTTTATTGTTATTCATTATTCATGATGGAAAGATGTGGTATCTATAATATAGATAATAAATAATGGGAAAAAATAAGTTGTACAATAAGTTCGGACCGTAAAAAGTAAATCAATAAAAATTGTTAACCTTAAATGTAAAGAGTTCTACAAAATATTTAGTTCTCTTACAATAACTTTAAGAATAATATTGATATTTAATTCATAATTCCTTTATTATATCGAATATCTTTCTTATTGCCTCTTCTTAACTTTGTTGGTAATCTGGAGAGAGACTGATAGGTACCTAATTATTTGGAGGTGGAGAGGGAATGGAGGGGAGAATGTGCAGGGGAGAGTGTGGAGGGGAGAGATTGGAGGGGAGAGATTGGAGGGGAGAGATTGGAAGGGAGAACGTGTAGGAGTGTGGAGGGGAGAGAGTGGAGGGGAGAGAGTGGAGTGAGAGTGTGGAGGGGAGAGAGTGGAGGCTAGAGTGTGGAGGGTAGAGTGTGGAGGGGAGAGTGTGGAGGGGAGCGTGTGGAAGGGAGAGTGTGGAGGGGAGAGTGTGGAAGGGAGAGTGTGGAGAGGAGAGTGTGAAGGGGAGAGTGTGGAAGGGAGAGTGTGGAGGGGAGAGTGTGAAGGGGAGAGTGTGGAGGGGAGAGTGTGGAGGGTAGAGTGTGGAAGGGAGAGTGTGGAGAAAGAGTGTGGAGGGGAGAGTGTGGAGGGGAGAGTGTTGTGGTGGAATGTGGAGAGGCTACATGACATTTCTATATTGACATTATAGGACACTATGGAATAAGTAAGTCTTAACTCTCCAATTTTATTCATAATCAACTACTAGTTATTTCATTAAGTTTTATGATACGGTTTAATTAAAACCCTTATTTTCCATTTAAAATAAGATACGCATAGAAAATCAATATTATCAAATTGTCTTAACAGTATAAGCATAGTTAGCATCTAGTATGGTACACACATAGCACACTAATGCTTTTTCTTTTGTAGTATGGTACACACATAGCACACTAATGCTTTTTCTTTTGTAGTATGGTACACACATAGCACACTAATGCTTTTTCTTTTCTTGTATGGTATACACATAGCACACTAATGCTTTTTCTTTTCTTGTATGGTACACACATAGCACACTAATGCTTTTTCTTTTGTAGTATGGTACACACATAGCACACTAATGCTTTTTCTTTTGTAGTATGGTACACACATAGCACACTAATGTTTTTTCTTTTCTTGTATGGTACACACATAGCACACTAATGCTTTTTCTTTTCTTGTATGGTACACACATAGCACACTAATGCTTTTTCTTTTGTAGTATGGTACACACATAGCACACTAATGCTTTTTCTTTTGTAGTATGGTACACACATAGCACACTAATGCTTTTTCTTTTCTTGTATGGTACACACATAGCACACTAATGCTTTTTCTTTTGTAGTATGGTACACACATAGCACACTAATGCTTTTTCTTTTGTAGTATGGTACACACATAGCACACTAATGCTTTTTCTTTTCTTGTATGGTACACACATAGCACACTAATGCTTTTCCTTTTCTTGTATGGTACACACATAGCACACTAATGCTTTTTCTCTTCTTGTATGGTACACACATAGCACACTAATGCTTTTTCTCTTCTAGTATGGTACACACACATAGCACACTAATGCTTTTTCTCTTCAATTTCTGCTCTCATTTCACAATTGTTTCGAATAATTTTCTCCCAGTTGGAGAAATGCAAACAAAGTTTTAGTTAAATTGTTTGTATATTTGTTTGGTAAACAGAAAATGTTTTATTCATTAAATTTGAGTGAAAGTAAATACAGGGGAATATATTGGAAACAATTTTCGATACAAAGTTATAATTGAAAAATTAGTGATTTATTTTTAATATAAACATGGATTTATTCATAATAGATATTGAAGATTTCAAAACTTAAAAGTGAAATTCTATTCAAGAAATATTTTACATTGTATTTTGTTTCTATATTTAATCTAATGCATAGCAATTTATTTGGTTATTGCTCCAATGTTATTCTTGTTCTATTGTTGCCTTCGTATTTAATATTCACGGAGAACTTTTATTTTTTATCCACAAATTCCGTGAGGAGTACACAGGAATGTCAATATTGAACTTCACAACTTTGATCCAAAGTTACTGTAAAATGAATGAAATATTGCATTTCGAATGAACTCTAGTGTGAGGTAAATTAAAAATAAATTCTTGCCCTAATTTGTGTAAATACTAAAATGAACAACATAAATTTTCTAGCTAATACAATTAAATCTCCCTTTAATTACAGTATTATGAAATTGAAAAGAAAATCAAATATTAGATGTAATTACCGTAGACTTTAAAAATATTTTATGTCAATTGCTGAATTCTTTATTACCGAGGTGTGTTATTTGTATTTATATTATGAAAGTACATTTGTATTTCTGTTATTGTACTGCACTTACACATATTGAAGCAAAAGAGAGATTTAACCATACGCAAAATTTAACAGCATGAATAATAATCATTACTTTCCTTCTATATTGTTAAAAAAAATTATCAATATATTTTATTTTTATTTTTTCATTTTATAATTTATGTATTTTATAAATTAGAAACATCAATTTACACTTTTCAAATTATATGAACATTTTACAATAATAATTTCTTAATTTAACTAGTAGATTTACTTTATATTTATAAGTCTTAACATTGCAATGTATAATGAAAATAGCAAATTTAAACTTTCTTTCATTACTTACCAATCACTTACAAGAAATTTCCTATCCTCTAAAAGAGGCAAATAATTTTCCTTTTGATCTCCCAAGCACTGTCCATTATTTTCAGCGTCTGGTCATTGTCCTCCTATTCACACTTTGCACGGAGGAGAATGTACATCCCATAGAGAAAGATGAGGCGGTGACATCGAAGTTTAGGTGAAAAAATTTCAATTTGTAGGTAGGGAAGAAATGTTTGATAGTAAGAGTCCACCTCTCAATTCTAAAGTAGAACTCCTCTATAATGAACTCCTCTATAGTGAACTCCTCTATAAAGAACTCCTCTGTAATGAGCTCCTCTATAGTGAACTCCTCTGTAATGAACTCCTCTATTATGAACTCTTTCATGGTGAACTCCTCTATAGTGAATGTAGAGTCGTGATTAAGGGAATTACCGCGTATAGTGAACAAATTTTCTTCAGTCTGACATAAAATATTTATAAGTTTTCTGAAATTGATGGTAGACTAAAGAAAATGGTAGACTAATGGTAGACAAAAGAAAATTTGTTCACTATTTCGGTTAGTTCTTTTACTTAGGATTCAATATTCACTATAGATGTGTTCACTATACAGGAGTTATACTGTATCAAAATTTTCTGAAATTGTCCTGAAGTATCATCCAAAATAGTTTTAGCATAAACACCCACTTTCCAAGAACTGTGAGTGTCAAATAACTACAATCTAATCATATTATAGTATCCCTACTTTGGTCACTAAGACTATAACCACCTAAGAAATATACTACAGTTCACAGTCACAGTTGGCTATAGACCTAACCACCTAGAAGAATAATGTCATTGAAGTTTATATTCACTTATAGAATGTTTGTCTTGGATACATTAGGTACATACAAAGGGCCTAATTAGCACTAATCCTTCAGATGTACACAGAGTGTCAGTGAGGGCGGTAGCAATATTGCTTCTGGCATGAAAGTGCAGTTATGCCATTGTAGTCAGTCTCACTAACCACCTCATGCATATAAGAAAATTGAGTCAGCAGATGTTACTGTTTTTTTAAAGTATATTTGCATCCAAAGTAACGTTGTTCAAACATAAAAACTCCAATGAATGCATGTAAGTTAGTCTGAAATTCAACAATTGCGATATGGTGGTTAGTTTGACTAACCGCTATTTTGTACCTCATATAAAAATGCTGAAGTCGCTACTATTTTTTTTCTGTTTATATTCTATTTACAACCAAATAAATGGCAAACAAATACAACCAAATCACAATTCCACTTCTACAATATGCACATTGCTTAACTAGTAGAATGTCTATTTACATTCAACTAAATTGGCTCGAAAGTAATTAAATTCGGTAGTAAACAAACGGAGAGTTTGGAGGTAAATATACGGACCTTCCTAGTCACTAGAATTAATAGAGAGAAAAGTAACTGATAGTACTATCAGAGAAAAGAGTCACTGTGATGATGTACTATCAGAGAAAAGAGTCACTGTGATGGTGTACTATCGGAGAAAAGAGTCACTGTGATGATGTACTATCAGAGAAAAGAGTCACTGTGATGATGTACTATCAGAGAAAAGAGTCACTGTGATGGTGTACTATCGGAGAAAAGAGTCACTGTGATGATGTACTATCGGAGAAAAGAGTCACTGTAATGATGTACTATCAGAGAAAAGAGTCACTGTGATGATGTACTATCAGAGAAAAGAGTCATTGTGATGATGTACTATCAGAGAAAAGAGTCACTGTGATGATGTACTATCAGAGAAAAGAGTCACTGTGATGATGTACTATCAGAGAAAAGAGTCACTGTGATGATGTACTATCAGAGAAAAGAGTCACTGTGATGATGTACTATCGGAGAAAAGAGTCACTGTGATGATGTACTATCAGAGAAAAGAGTCACTGTGATGATGTACTATCAGAGAAAAGAGTCACTGTTATGATGTACTATCAGAGAAAAGAGTCACTGTGATGATGTACTATCGGAGAAAAGAGTCACTGTGATGATGTGCTATCAGAGAAAAGAGTCACTGTGATGATGTACTATCAGAGAAAAGAGTCACTGTGATGATGTATGTACTATCAGAGAAAAGAGTCACTGTAATGATGTACTATCAGAGAAAAGAGTCACTGTGATGATGTACTATCGGAGAAAAGAGTCACTGTGATGATGTACTATCAGAGAAAAGAGTCACTGTGATGATGTACTATCAGAGAAAAGAGTCACTGTGATGATGTAATATCAGAGAAACGAGTCACTGTGATGATGTACTATCAGAGAAAAGAGTCACTGTGATGATGTACTATCAGAGTAAAGAGTCACAGTGATGATGTACTATCAGAGAAAAGAGTCACTGTGATGATGTACAATCAGAGAAAAGAGTCACTGTGATGATGTACTATCAGAGAAAAGAGTCACAGTGATGATGTACTATCAGAGTAAAGAGTCACAGTGATGATGTACTATCAGAGAAAAGAGTCACTGTGATGATGTACTATCAGAGAAAAGAGTCACTGTGATGATGTACAATCAGAGAAAAGAGTCACTGTGATGATGTACTATCAGAGAAAAGAGTCACTGTGATGATGTACTATCATAGAAAAGAGTCACTGTGATGATGTACTATCAGAGAAAAGAGTCACTGTGATGATGTACTATCAGAGAAAAGAGTCACTGTGATGATGTACTATCAGAGAAAAGAGTCACTGCGATGATGTACTATCAGAGAAAAGAGTCACTGTGATGATGTACTATCGGAGAAAAGAGTCACTGTGATGATGTACTATCGGAGAAAAGAGTCACTGTGATGATGTACTATCAGAAAAGAGTCACTGTGATGATGTACTATCGGAGAAAAGAGTCACTGTGATGATGTACTATCGGAGAAAAGAGTCACTGTGATGATGTACTATCAGAGAAAAGAGTCACTGTGATGATGTACTATCGGAGAAAAGAGTCACTGTGATGATGTACTATCAGAGAAAAGAGTCACTGTGATGATGTACTATCAGAGAAAAGAG
Source organism: Caprella mutica (assembly GCA_947561585.1). Classification (NCBI taxonomy): domain Eukaryota; kingdom Metazoa; phylum Arthropoda; class Malacostraca; order Amphipoda; family Caprellidae; genus Caprella; species Caprella mutica. The sequence continues at coordinate 44,626 of CANNZV010000585.1, forward strand.
TCACTGTGATGATGTACTATCAGAGAAAAGAG
>CANNZV010000585.1:48170-80085 GCA_947561585.1 Caprella mutica
CCCTGTTTTTAAATCCTTATTTACCTATATTATTTAATCCTTATTGACACTTTTGTAGTTCATTACTGATTAGACATAAAATATAGAATATAGGGGGGCGTGCCGCCCCCGAACCCCCCTGCCAGGTCATTAAACAATCATGAAGTGTGCAGTACAACAATCTAGCGGATACAACAAACTACATTAGCAACCCTCAGTTATTTCTATCTAAGTAGTTCTTCATTTGTTTAACTAGGTAAATAAGGATTAAAAAAACATGGAGGGGGGGCTCGTGACCGGGGGGGCTTATGACCTAGGGGGGCTCATGACCGGGGGGGCTCGTGACCGGGGGGGCTCATGACCGGGGGGCTCTTGACCGTACCCCTTATTTACTATGGTAATGGTGACCGGAAAGAATTAAGCTCATAGGAAAAATTCCCTCAAGGAAAAATGCCCACAGGGAAAAATGCCCACAAGGAAAAAAGCCCACATGAATAAAAGCCCATAGGAAAAAAACCAACAACTACATAATTTTTAAAATACAGAAAAACGTAAAGGTGTTTTAAATAATGCCATAAGTTTACAAAGGCACAAATATTCAATTATTTTTCTATGTCTTGCACCTTTTGTCTCATTTTGAAAGCCTTCATCGCTAAGATTAATTGTATAATTGTTCAAGTTAAATTTTATAGTATATAAATTTGAAAATCATCCGTAATTTTCATTTTTCAATTAGGTACATTTTACCCCCATGCAGGGGCTCCATCCTGAAGCTGATTGAAAGAAAAGGGGGGTAGCGTCCCTTAATGGATTCCGAACTGCTGTAATTTGGATTATGTATTATATTTTATCATATTTATAAATTTTTAACGCTACTTGCAGTTTCAAAGGATAGCGCTTGGTGTATGCTCTTCAACTACGTACGAGTTCTTAGATTTTGTGTTACCTAGGTAGGCTCGTATAAGCTTCATTTACTATCACCTCTTAATTTTCCTCTTCCATCCATGAGTGCTTGTGCCCCTTTTAAATGAATGCCGTTTTTTTGCATCCATTAGCTTTACCGACGGTAGTAATAAGTGACTTTGTTGATGGAGCTACTTTCTTTTTTTATTGCTTCTTCCAGTCCTATTTCTTTAATTTATTATTGACGTCGGCGATATAGTCGAAATGGCTGTAAGCTGACGTTAAACCCTATACTAAAATAAATTAAAACCAACTGTATTTTAGGGTATTTGCCGTTAACTTATATCCTTATTTATAACACCTTTATGTTTTTCTGTATTATAAATATTAGGTAGTTGTGGGCTTCTTTCCGGGAACCACAGTAACTAATGTAATTGTACCCTGCTAACATCTATTAAATTAAATAATAAACAAGTGGATAAACTTCATATTGTTTGTAACAGACGAACGGTAAATTATATAACTAGATTACGTGCACTCAGTAGAGCGCATACCTTCGCCTCCGCTTTGACTCGTTCTCTCCCAAAATCGAATAAACTGGTAACTGGTTTCATACAATTTGGTTTAATACCTTTTGAGTTATAAATGGCCTTGACCTTTGACCCGATCGCTCCAAAAATCTAACAAACTGGTTCCTGTATATTGATCAATCGTCCCACCAAGTTTCAAGAAATATTGTTCAATACTTTTTGAGTTATAAATTACCATGTCCTTGACCTTTGACCAAAATGTCACTGGACATTGACCAATCGTTTCACCAAATTTCAGGCAATTTGCTTGAATATTTTTTCAGTTATGCGAATAACAAGATGATAAATGAATAAGGGGTAAAATATAACCTTTCCGCATTCTGCGAAAGTATAAAAAGTGCAATTGGTTTAGACATTTTAATTTCATCAAAAAAAATTCTTCTGTGAGGGTTCTGGCATAAAAAAAATGAAACCAAAGTGACGCGTTATACTTATACAGGCACCCCCCTCTTTAATTACTAAATCACAACTCAGTATAATACTGTCCAGTGACCTGGTAGTATTTTGAGAGCGACCCGGTTAAAGGTCAAGGTCATTTATAATTAGGGTTGTGACAATATGCATATCCAAATATGCACTGGGAAATATACTGCATATCTAACAGGTTTTATGCTTTTTGAGAAAACGCATATGCATTTGAGAATAAAAGTATATGCATATGCATATCTATAAATGCATATGCATATTGGAAAATTCATATGCACATTAGTAAATGCATATGCTTATTAGTAAATGCATATATGCAAATTAGTAAATGCATATATGCAAATTAGTAAATGCATATATGCAAATTAGTAAATGCATATGAATATTGCTAAACGCATATGTTTATTCATAATTGCATATGCATGTTGATAAATGCATATGCCAATTTAATAAGCATATGCGTTTTAGAAAAGCATATGCAATGTCACAACCCTATTTATAACTCAAAAGGTATTGTACCATATTGCATGAAACTTGGTGGGATGATTTGTCAATATACAGGAACCATTATTTTAGATTTTGAGACCGATCAGGTTAAAGGTCAAGGCCAGTTATAACTCAAAAAGTATTTAACTAAATTGTCTGAAATTCGATGGGATGATCGGTCAATTTCCATGATTATTAATTAATTTATTAGGGGGTTTAACGTCTGCTTCGGAACCAAAGGCCATATCGCTGACGTCAAAAGGAAATTAAATACAAGGGACTGGAAGGAGCAGTCAGAGAGGAAAGTGGCTCCATGAACAAAGTCACTTACCACCGTCGGTGACAATGCTCATGGATGCAGAAAAGCTACTCCGTGAATACAGTCACTTACCAAGGAATGTGACGAAACGGGACACAAGCACCGGTGGCTGCACTCACGGATGGAAGAGGAAAATGAAGAGGTGATAGTAAATGAAGCCCACGAGCCTACCTAACACAAAAATCTAAGACCTCGTAGTTGAAGAGCATAACCCTAGCGCTATCCTCTAAAACTGCAAGTAGCGTTAAAAAAATGATAAACATGGTAATAATGAAAAAAGACAATCCATAATCCAAATTACAACAGTTCGGGGCCCAAGGGACGCCACCCCCCTTCTCTTCCATTCACCACAGACAGCTTCAGGATAGAGCCCCTGGGGGCCAATTTCCATGAACCATCTGGTAGAATTTTATGAACGATCCGGTCAAAGGTCAAGGTCATTTAATATAACTCAAAAAGTACTGAACTATATTGCATGAAACTTAGTGTGACAATTGGTCATTATCCAGTTTATTAATTTTTTGGGGAGAACGGGTCAAAGCGACGGTGAAGGTATGCACTCTACCGAGTGCACGTAATCTAGTTATATATGTCATCAGCAATATAATGTAAAATGTAGGCATGAAAGGATTAAATAGTAGATATAATTTTTGCTACGAATCGGGCAATGAAAGATTAAGATATTTTCCTTTAAAGGTAGACTTTTTATTATCACAACTATTTTGAATTATTGTACAAGCTTTACAAAATTTATCAGAATTAATACATCTTTTTAACCCAAGAGAAACTTGGGTGGGTTAATTTTATAGGAATTAATTAATTAATTATTTAGAAGGCGGTTTGATGTCCGTTTAGGAACAAAAATAGAGAATAAATTTCAGATCATAAACAAATTACCATCAACTTTGTAACTTAAATGAAAAATACGGATACAATATTTAAACACATTCTTGAAATACAGATACTACTTATATGCACATTTTTAATTCTACAAGTTCTTGATTTTCTCCAGTACAGACACTGTAGAAGACATAGAAGCGAGGCAAATGTTTATCTCATTGTAGTCAGATATCTTCTCCAGCTGTAGACTTAAGGAGGCAAGTTTTACTTTCAGAGATTGCACTGTAGTGGTGAGTTCACTGGATAAATCCACTCCTTGGACAGTGCAGCTGAAACGAGAGAAATAATAATAGAGCTTATTTATATAGCTACATTTGTTTAATGGAAAATGTATTGGATTGAGAAAACAATATGGTTATTCTGGCCATTAAAAAATAAAGGACTTCACATTAGTGATTAGAACAGAAAAAAATATGACAATGAAAAATTATTGAAAGACTATATTAAAAAAAAACATTAAACTAACTAACACATTGTCTGAATGAAGCCACTAATAAATAATAAATATAAATGGCTGAAAATATTGTGTTAGTTAACACTAGAATTAACAAGAAATCAATTTGACTGGTTCCAAATTAAAATTTATGAGATACAAATGTTGGAAAATGAAAAGTCAAATTGACTGGTTGGTACCTAGTTCTAGTTACAGCTTTGAATCTAGAAGAAAAAACATTTTAGACAATTTGATAATAATTTTTTTGATCAGACTTCAGAAGAAAATCAGATTTCCTAGAAAATTAAAAAAATTTCCACCAAAGATTATTAAAATTTTTGAAGAATCAATCACAACGAAATATTATTACAAATAAATAGTGTAGCTATAGTAAAGTGATATAACAATTATAATCAGTGCATCAAAAAAGAAATATTTTTTTTCCAAAATAATAATAGAACTATGAGAAAAATTATGTTTTCAACTCACTGTTTTTTATTTGATTTTTCGAAGGTATCATTTTCATTGGATAATTCAGATTCTAAGACTTCATCATCAAAATTCATCTGTATGTTCTTCTTTGAGGTGATAGTGTGCTGTACAGGAGTTTCTGAAATGAAGGTGAATATTATTAGAAATTAATGCAGATAATATAAACTAGATCTTTTAGAAATGAGTGTAACATGGAAAATTGAATTATTTGCCTATTTGTCACATTTTATAAGGTTAGACTAGTTTGGTTTACGAGAAGATCATCAACTTTTTATTACATTCAGTTTATTCCTATGAATAATTCTACTAGATGAAATATATTTAGAGATTATATTTATTAGTAGAAACATACAGAATATTTATAAACAAAGTTAGTAAATATAATAATTTGCAGGTAATACCATTGACAAAGATGTTGAATAACTATAGTTCTCTGAACACTTCTTTTTCTGTACCTAGTTTTGTAGAAGAACCCTTTACAGTAATGATTAGTAGCTACAGTAACTAATAGTTTGGAGTTAAAACAGTAAAGATTGAAGAATCTTCTAAATTGTATAGCTAACTCAACATAATAAAAAGTAGCTGATGTATAAATTGACAAGTCATACAAAGTCTTACCATCAGCCAAGATCATGTTGCAGCCAATACAAAATATTTGTCCCTCTTTATCCTCCATGAGAACGCAGTTACACGTGTTACAGGTTGTTGCAAGCATCTTGTAGCCACGTAAAAGATACTGTCCCATTTGAGAGGCAACATCGTCTGAATGGTTTCGTTTCTGAGATTCATTGAATGGCATACTGCCATCACCTATTTCGATTTTCATAACTTGTTGGTCAAGCTCAATTGACCGATCTGAATGGAGTTCTATTAATTCTCTGTTGATGAGATCCCCATTTCCTGCTTCATCACCAATAGTATTCCTGAAAGACATTAGGAATTAGTAACAAGCTATGGTGTGTCACGTGTGTGAAAAGTTTTCAATCCTGGAGAGTGGAAAAGAGAAAATTTGGAGATTAAAATTTGGACACTATTTCACTAAAATTTACTTGGATATATTAATTGGTAATAATTACAATTTTAACATGATAATGATATAGTTGATACTGATAGATATTACTTTGAAGCTATATGATAATGTTACAGTATTTATAAAGTAGCAATATATAACATAACATGAATAAGAATAGCCTTTATAATAATCTACAGTCTACTGTCTGTCTACACAACGTCTCTCCTGACTTCTCGGAGATTTTAAATTGAGACAAGATCATAAGAGTTGCTCTCAAAATGTCAGCACTGTAGCACCCATGTTACAGATTATGTCAGTTGAAGCCCATTAATGGGCTCAAATTTCAAAAGGCCAAAACTCATATATGTCTGTCACAGTCAGCAGAATATGGGACTATTTTAACATTTTCTGTGCGAACAATCCTTAATTCTATTTTACTGAGAACAGAAGCTAAAATGGACGATTTCCTGGAGATCAGTTTACCAGTTCCTGCAGTCTGAGTCTGGTGTCTATCTGGCTTAAAATTTTGAATTGATTCCTAGATATGTTCCCATGTTTATTTTGGCTTGAAATCTTCAAAAAATGAGTCAAATTTGAAATTGGCTTGGCTCAAAATTCTTGTGAAATTTTGGCTCAACTTTCAAATACCAAAAATTGGCTTACAATTTTCCAGCCTCTGAAAGATGGATCAGCAATCAGTAGCAGATTGAGATTCAGAATCTTCTTCAGGCCTCAGCTAAATTATGTTTATGGTAACCCATGTTTTAAAGTGTGGCACAAAAGTTGCCAGTTAGAGAAAACGGATCCAGGTCACCACATTTAAGATACTTGAAAGGAGAAATTTGGCTTCCTAGGTTAGATTTTACACTTGGAAACATCCTTATACTTCATGATTGATGCATGTGTATCTCTTGAGACTAATTTAAGTCTTTAAGAGTGATTTACTTGTTATTTACGGGTTTTCCAACTTGTTTAATCCCTCAAAAGTCGCCAATATACTGGCGACTTTGTCCATACTTTTAACTTTAAAACATGGATGTAACATAGCCATAGGTAATAAGTTAATAACTAGGTAATAAATAATAATTTAAAATCTCCCCCAGCTAAATTAATAATATAAAAATTAATTCAAAATCTCCTTCAACTAAATTAATGGTTAGGTACATAGAAATTAATTCAAAATCTCCCTCAGGACCCAGTCTGTATTTCATGGTAAATTCCACCGACTTCTCGCCTGTCGGTGGAATTTATATTACTTACCTTAGTTAGTTACCTAGCTATTATTTGATTTATAAACTTAATTCGTATAATCTAGGTATTTTAAATTTCCAGTCTGCAGAAAAGGGGACAATTTTTAACATTTTCTGGCAAATATTCTGTACTTCTGTTCAAACTTCAAAGTAAAATTGAATTACTAATTTAACTACCTATAGGGATTAATTTTTAAGTGTTCATAGTTTTTTTTAACTTACATTAGAGAAAAGTCAGTTGATCTAATCTTCCTGCGATGTTTCATAGAGCTCTCATGCACAGCTATGGTATTAAGTTTGGGTGTCACTTCAACACGACAGTAAATACAATAAGCTTTCTGACCGTCTTTAACAGCTCTGGCCCAGGGATAAGTTTTCCGCCAGATTTCTTTGAATTTTCGTTTTCTATCGTAAACAGCTTTCCACTTTGGCATAATATTATGATGTTGACGGCCAAAATTGGAAGCCAAATTTGTTGTTTTCATGAACTTTTCAACTAAGCCAAGAGTAGAGATGTACACAAGGCTAGTAAACACCACAGTGGCACTAATTTTTGGAGAGTTTCTTATTATACTATTAGGGTATGCAAAAGTAAGTTTACAGTTATTAAACCGTTCCACATTTCTACATAATCCTATGATTATTTAAGAATATGTATCTATATGTACAACGACAGAATATATACCTGAAAAAGAGGATGCTATATGGATCTAGCGGTCGCTGTAAGTGTATAAAGGTCTCTCCTAATTAGTTCAGTTGAAGGACTTCATAGATAAGCTTTTGATGGTTAATCTAAGATTATTATTAAATAATCTTTTAAATTAAAATCTAAACCCCTTTTTTATTTCTATAGAACTTTTCTGATCTTTATCTTTACTAGGTTAAATTCTGGTCTGTTATCTTGACTAGCTTCATTTCTGGTCCATTATCTTAACTTGGTTGAATTCTTAATATTGAAACAATATTTAGAATTGAAATAATATTTTGGAATCATAGATACGATATTAAAAGATTTAAGCAGATTATTTTTTCTATTGTTTAATTACTTGTTCTTCACAACCTTAAAATGGATCGATCATATTGCTGCAGAGAAAACTAAAGGAAATTATTATTTAAACTAACGGAAACTATATTGTATTGTCTTACATCAATTACCATATTCCTGGTCCGTTATCTTTACCAGCTTCATTTCTGGTCCGTTATCTTTACTAGCTTAATTTCTGGTCCGTTATCTTTACCAGCTTCATTTCTGGTCCGTTATCTTTACTTGCTCCGAAAAGGTTAACAAAACCTAATAACTAAAAATATGAGTGTTAATTTCAATACCTCTTAATCATTGAATGACTAGCTTGGCAAACGATTAAAATATTTGTTAAACCATATAATTTATAGAGGTCGTGGTAGGAGCTGCATGGTTCTTAGAACGGATAGTTTTTTCCTTTGTAAGAGTGAGGCAGATTAAAGATCATCCGCTGTATGAGCTTTACCTGCACCTACTAATTATATTTTGGTATTTTACCTGCAGGTATCATGAAAACTAATTATAAAAGTTAAATAATAAATATTACATAGTACTTTTAAATGATGCAAGATGTGGAATCGTCTGATTGATCCTTCGTAACTTAGCTACTTAAAATAATGTATTGTATTTCAACACAAATATATATTTTTCAATTAAGGCAGGTAACTTCGAATTTAGTCTGACCAGCTTAGCTAAGTTTCGATTTGAGAACTATTAGCAAGAGAAATTATTTAAATTACGTAGAGGAGGAATCAATAGTTTTCATAATAAGTAGAACTAGATTACGTGCAATCGGTAGAGCATATACCTTCGCCGCCGCTTATCAGTTTGCTACCAAAATCTAATAAACAAAACTAGTGACTGGATAGTGGCCAATCGTCCCACAAAGTTTCATGCAATATGGTTCGACACTTTTTGAGTTATAAATGACCTTGACCTTTAACCGGATCGCTCCTAAAATTTTACCAGATGGTTCCTGGACATTGTACAATTGTCCTATCGAATTTCAGACAATTTGGTTGAATACTTTTAGAGTTAAAAATGGCCTCGACCTTGATCTTTGACCCGATTACTCCCAAAATATAACAAAATGGTTCCTGTATATTGACCAATCGTCCCACCAAGTTTCATGCAATATGGTTCGATACTTTTTGAATTATAAATGACCTTGACCTTTAACCGGATTGGTCCCAAAATTATACCAACAGGTCACTGGACATTGACCAATCGTCCCACTAAATTTCAGGCCATTTGGTTGAATTTTTTTTGAGTTATGCGAATAACACGATTATGTATACAAATAAATAGATATTGCTAATCAAAAATAACCTTCTGCAATTTTGGGAAGGTATTCAAGACTACATTTTAAAAATTTAGAATAGAGCTCTAAGAGGAGTAATAATTCACAGCATGTAAAAAAAATATGTCCTGTATATTAAATAAATTCGAACAATTGAAAGAGTGACATGGAATGCTTGTTAAAGTAATTTAGTGATTATTGTTACCTATGTGTACAATGCCAAAGTTGTACATAATAAATTACTTGGTTAAAAGTGAATTAAATATATGCGTCGAAAATATATATCAGAAAGTGACTGTACATATATATGAAGGGTTCTTGAAGTGAGTTCATGTATGAAGAAATTTGTACCTAACAAGAATTAAATCTCAAAATGGCATAAGTTTTGTGTATAAAAATGTGTACAAAATCTTAATAATAAATGGTCACACGATATACTGAAGAAATATTAAGAGATAAAATTTATAAAAGAACAAAAGCAAAGAAAATATTCAATAAAGAACAATCAAATAGGGTAAGTTCTTAATTACCGGTCAGTTCAACATTTTCGGACACGTAAGAAAAACGATATAATAATCATTATATAATTTTTATTGGTATCCATGATACCTGCAGGTATCATGGATACCAATAAAAATAAAAATTATATAATGATTATTATATCGTTTTTCTTACGTGTCCGAAAATGTTGAACTGACCGGTAATTAAGAACTTACCCTAGCTAATGTGTCAAGTGTAATTTGAATCAAATGCTGATAAGTAAATGTGACAAAGTGTAGCTACATCATTTAATACTGTTAACACTACAACACACCAATATTATTGCAGTGGAAAAGCGTGCTGTTTGTTGAAGAAAATAGCATTTTAAGTGAGCCTCATTATTAACTACCATGTAAAGAAATAAGAGCAAACTAGTAGTACAATCGGAAATAAAAAAAGCAAAGCATAAACTAAATTTAATAGGTAGTTTAATTGCAATTCATGAATTTAGTAGTGTATTTTAGTATTATTACACATCAAAGTATTTAGTGACATCATCTAATGCTGTTTCAATTGCTTCTAATTTTTTTATAAACAATGTAAATGGACTGAAAAAACAAACGGTTTATTTACTCATTTGCCACAGAAAAATCATTGTTGCATTCCACTATTTAAGCCATAACAATATCCAACAAATTAAACGAGCAGACTAATAAGAGCGAACATATTACTATAGATCACTAAAAGCTTTCTACCATGGAAACTACATTATCTTATATTAGAGGTAAACAAACCATCTTCTACATCTTTCTCACTGCAACCATCTTTGGAAGACTGAGTTTCAGTTGAACCTGTAGCTAGGAATTGTGATTCCAAACTAACATCGTCTGTACCTAAATTATCACAGTTAAGACTCTCATCGTTGTCTGTACAGGGAACCTCATTGTCAGTGACTGTACGCTGTGCACAGTCACTTTGTTCAGAACTATTTAGTCTCTCCGTTGTTTCGAGATCTACATCGTCATCTTCTAGCCAGTCTCCATCAGTTTCTCCCCAGTAATCTTCTTTATCGTCTAAATGCATTCTGATGCTTTCCATCGTGTCGACAACTGATGGTAAATTATCGACAATTTTCTTCTCGTCTTCTACTCCATTGTAATCAGCTTGAGACGATTTATTAGCATCTAGAAGAAGTTTTTCCAGGTCAAATTTCTTTTGGTTGAGATTAGGGGCCAAGTCTGCAAACAAGTCCAAATCAGTGTCGGGTTTCTTTGCGATTTCAATGGAATGGATATCGAATTCTTCTCCCAGTCCTTTAGAAATAGCTTTATTCTTTACGGTCTTTGCCCTCTCAGAAGTGTTTAGAGTCATAGCTTTCACTTCAGAAGTATTTAAAGTCCTAGCTTTGAATTTAGGAGCAAGATTTTCAGTTTCCAAGACTGCATTAACCGGTTCAGATATGATCTCTAACTCTTGAATGGTTGTTTCATCATCTTCCCAATCGGACCACCCTTCTCCATCACTTTTATACGAATTATCTTCTAATTTAATTTTAGGACTAGCATGAATATTTGCATTATACTTATCACTCGTAAAACTAATATCACTTTTCAGTTCCGTATCAGTGAGGCTGGTTGTGTCAAGATATTCAGATTTAGTCGTATCGCCAAATATTTCACTGAAGCCAGTTTGACTATGTTTGTAACTAATCTTATCTTGACTAGCATCTTTTGAGGATATATCGAGGGGTGTGGAGACATTACTCGACACCTGTTCTCCTCCGTCCGGAGAACTTCTCTCCGCCAAATCCCGTGACAGAGGCTCGAAGTAAGTGTGATCTGTAGATATCGAACAAATTCATTAAATTAGATAAAAAAACTTGAACAGAAGTGATGAATATTTTATGTATATAGATAGCTTTGATCTGTTTATTTTACCTCATTTTAGTAGCTACGATATAAAACTTTTTTGTATTTTTCAATATATATTTAGAATATTATAATTTTCTTTAATTTAAATAAAAGAAGTATAGAGAATAATTGATATAATATAGCTATATATAAATAAATACGTATATAATAAAATCTTTTTCCCAAGTGGTTACTGGTAGGTGCCGGACTCAGCTCACTAACCTGCTTTTCTAGTGGTAGACCCTACTGACGAAGTGGAGATTTTTGAAGAGGAAGATAAAGTTCTACTGCGATTCAGTCTGCCTCTGCTTGTGGACTGAAAAACAAAAAGTTAATAAAGTTACCTGAGCTAACTAGTGATAAAATAAAATGTAGTTAACCATTTACGCCCTCAGGTGACGCATATGTCCCATTTTAAATGATGTATTTGACGCACGTTTTCTTTTGAGATATTTTCCTTGAACGATCGATCTCTTACATAAAGTAAGAAACACGTGTAAGCTTATATTAGTTAAACTAGTTAGTTAAAATATCTCTACAACTGTAATTAATTTAGGAGTTTAAAGTCTGCTTCAGAACAAGAGGCTATATCATTGACGTCAAAAGGAAATTAAATACAAGGGACTGGAAGAAGCAGTCAGAAAGGAAGGTGGCACCATGAACAATGTCACCTACCATCATACTGTGACATTGCTCATGGTGATAGTAAATGGGAAATGAAGAAGTGATAGTAAATGGGAAATGAAGAAGTGATAGTAAATGGGAAATGAAGAAGTGATAGTAAATTTGAAATGAAGAAGTGATAGTAAATGTGAAATGAAGAAGTGATAGTAAATGGGAAATGAAGAAGTGATAGTAAATGGGAAATGAAGAAGTGATAGTAAATGTAAAATGAAGAAGTGATAGTAAATGAGAAATGAAGAAGTGATAGTAAATGTGAAATGAAGAAGTGATAGTAAATGTGAAATGAAGAAGTGATAGTAAATGTGAAATGAAGAAGTGATAGTAAATGTGAAATGAAGAAGTGATAGTAAATGTGAAATGAAGAAGTGATAGTAAATGTGAAATGAAGAAGTGATAGTAAATGTGAAATGAAGAAGTGATAGTAAATGGGAAATGAAGAAGTGATAGTAAATGTGAAATGAAGAAGTGATATTAAATGAGAAATGAAGAAGTGATAGTAAATGTGAAATGAAGAAGTGATAGTAAATGTGAAATGAAGAAGTGATAGTAAATGTGAAATGAAGAAGTGATAGTAAATGTGAAATGAAGAAGTGATAGTAAATAAAGACCACGGGTCTACCTAACACAAAATATAAGACATCGTAGTAGAATAGCAAAACCCTAGCAAAACTGCAAGTAGCGTTAAACAAATTATAAACATGGTAAAAAGGAAAAAAAACTGAAGGATGCCACCTCCTTCTCTTCCATTTACCACAGACAGCTTCAGGATAGAGCCACTGAGGGGTATGTAAACTAAGTAGCTTCAGACTAACCTTAGGAAGAGTCTGCAAGAAGATGTTAAGTCTTTTCTTGCCCACTACTTCAGAAGCTCCCAACACAGGCACCAGTATAGCCAAGGCACGCAGAGAATGGCACACTAGCTTCTCATTCACATCCTGAACACCCAACAAAATCTCAGGTAACTGTGGGGGAAGAAAAGATTACTTGATGTGCATTCCAGTAAAACTCTGAGTTATTAAGTTCCTAGTTATTAAGTATTAAATTTTTGAGTTAGCTATGAGGTTTCGAGTTATGAAGCATTCTAGTAAAGAAGAACCTGAGTTATGAAATGCACCTGAGTTATGAAATGCACCTGAGTTATGAAATGCACCTGAGTTATGGAATGCACCTGAGTTATGAAATGCACCTGAGTTATGAAATGCACCTGAGTTATGAAATGCACCTGAGTTATGAAATGCACCTGAGTTATGAAATGCACCTGAGTTATGAAATGCACCTGAGTTATGAAATGCACCTGAGTTATGAAATGCACCTGAGTTATGAAATGCACCTGAGTTATGAAATGCACCTGAGTTATGAAATGCACCTGAGTTATGAAATGCACCTGAGTTATGAAATGCACCTGAGTTATGAAATGCACCTGAGTTATGAAATGCACCTGAGTTATGAAATGCACCTGAGTTATGAAATGCACCGTGTTGCATCACGTTATCTCATTAGAGTTGCATCACGTTATCTCATTAGAGTTGCATCACGTTATCTCATTAGTGTTGCATCACGTTATCTCATTAGTGTTGCATCACGTTATCTCATTAGAGTTGCATCACGTTATCTCATTAGTGTTGCATCACGTTATCTCATTAGTGTTGCATCACGTTATCTCATTAGAGTTGCATCACGTTATCTCATTAGTGTTGCATCACGTTATCTCATTAGTGTTGCATCACGTTATCTCATTAGTGTTGCATCACGTTATCTCATTAGTGTTGCATCACGTTATCTCATTAGAGTTGCATCACGTTATCTCATTAGTGTTGCATCACGTTATCTCATTAGAGTTGCATCACGTTATCTCATTAGTGTTGCATCACGTTATCTCATTAGTGTTGCATCACGTTATCTCATTAGTGTTGCATCACGTTATCTCATTAGTGTTGCATCACGTTATCTCATTAGTGTTGCATCACGTTATCTCATTAGTGTTGCATCACGTTATCTCATTAGATTTGAATCACGTTATCTCACCAGCTGTTTCTTCAGCACCTCCCTCGGTAGAAGTTGAAGATAGTCTGGTAAATGGTGAAGAAGTAGCTCCCTGATAGGCAGGTCATGGATGGAGAAGAGGTCCACTATGTGGGGCACTACATGCTCCTCGTAGACACCTTTGCTGAACAGGGCAATGGAGCTGTCTGATGAGGCATTGGCAGACGAGGAACCTTCCGCTGAAAGATGTAAAAGACACTAATGTACAACTAATATTATGATAATATTGTGAAAGCTAGTTACTAATACAATGATACTAATATTCTGATAATCTTATTACATTAATATTATAATGATTTTGTGATACTATACAATGATACTAATATCATGATGATCTTATGAACTAATAATATGTTATGATAGCTACTAATATTATGATACTAATACAATCAAATATATTCGTGACTTTCACAGCAACATGACTAATAAATAGTTAATATATAAGAGAAATGTATTACAGCAATAGCTAAAAGATGGAACTATTGATGGACTTAATCAATGTGCTGTGGTAGCTAAGCGCCAAAAATGGGAATTTGAAACAATAGGATTGGGAACACACAATTCTAAGGAAATTTGAATAGAAATAAATAACAGAATAAATAGATGACTTTTACATATACATTTTCTTACCATGAATTGCATTAAGTGGCAAATTAAAACATAGTGCTAGCAACTCCATTTAAAATAAAGAGTGTAGTAACCAATTAAAACATAAGAAAGGTAAGTTAAGAAGATTAAGTTTTAATTTTAGAAAATTAATTAATTGATAATTAAATTAATTGGAGAAATTAATCCTGGGTTACCCACTGTAGTCAGGTGTGAGAACTGCAGGTAGAATAATTCCTGCAGCAGAAGGTACTAGCAGGAGGGGTCTAGACAGGAGGGTGGGCAGGAGGGAACAAGCTACCACTTTCTCAGGGTACTGACGAAGACTAGACACCAAACAGCTGATAATAAAAGGAAAGGTAAATAACATAGGAGTAGATCAGCAGCAAAAAACAACTTGAACATTCAAGTATTATGTTAGCTATATTATTCTCTATGATCACTTTTATTAAATTTAAACATGAAAATTAGACCAGAGCTCCCCGATCCTAGTAAGTTTCTAACAAACCTATAGCTAGAGTTTCCCGAACCTATAGCTAGAGTTTCCTTAACCTATAGCAAGAGTTTCCTGAACCTATAGCAAGAGTTTCCCAAACCTATAGCAAGAGTTTCCCAAACCTATAGCAAGAGTTTCCCAAACCTATAGCAAGAGTTTCCTGAACCTATCTATAGCAAGAGTTTCCTGAACCTATCTATAGCAAGAGTTTCCTGAACCTATCAATAGCAAGAGTTTCCCAAAACTATAGCAAGAGTTTCCCAAACCTATAGCAAGAGTTTCCTGAACCTATCAATAGCAAGAGTTTCCCAAAACTATAGCAAGAGTTTCCCAAACCTATAGCAAGAGTTTCCCAAACCTATAGCAAGAGTTTCCTGAACCTATCTATAGCAAGAGTTTCCTGAACCTATCTATAGCAAGAGTTTCCTGAACCTATCTATAGCAAGAGTTTCCTGAACCTATCTATAGCAAGAGTTTCCTGAACCTATAGCAAGAGTTTCCTGAACCTATCTATAGCAAGAGTTTCCTGAACCTATCTATAGCAAGAGTTTCCTGAACCTATAGCAAGAGTTTCCCAAACCTATAGCAAGAGTTTCCCAAACATATAGCAAGAGTTTCCCAAACCTATAGCAAGAGTTTCCCAAACCTATAGCAAGAGTTTCCCAAACCTATAGCTAGAGTTTCCCAAACCTATAGCAAGAGTTTCCCAAACCTATAGCTAGAGTTTCCCAAACCTATAGCTAGAGTTTCCCAAACCTATAGCAAGAGTTTCCCAAACCTATAGTAAGAGCTTCCCAAACCTATAGCAAGAGCTTCCCAAACCTATAGCAAGAGCTTCCCAAACCTATAGCAAGAGTTTCCCAAACCTATAGCAAGAGTTTCCCAAACCTATAGCAAGAGCTTCCCAAACCTATAGCTAGAGTTTCCCAAACCTATAGCAAGAGTTTCCCGAACCTATAGCAAGAGTTTCCCGAACAAATAGCTAGTTTCTCCATTCTACCATTATCTTTCTCACCCTAGAAATGTCTCTCTGTCTTCCTCAACCATGAGCAACAAGTTGGTTAGGTTGTTGTGGAGTTGCAGGAAGTCGTGTTTGAGTAACGGTTGTCGTTGTAGACTCACCATACGAGGTCTCTTCCTCCAGTCTGCATGTTGAGCCTCATTGCGTAAGTAGAGCACAAACTCTGCTGCTCCTGGTACACCTAGAAGAACAAAATATCATTTAAACTAGTAAAGTAGAACTCCTCTATAGTGAATGTACGAGTCCTGAGTAAGAGAACTACCCTCTATAGTGAACAAACTGTCTTTAGTGTGCCATAAATGGCAAAAAGTTTCTAAAACTGATGGCCATTCATGGACGTTATTTCCAATTTTTGCTCTCACCCCCGAAGGCTGGGTTAGTGACAAGCAGGTCATCAACCAGCGCTGCAAAGGCATACACATCCCTAGCATGCTGGTAAGCCGGCACTATAGTGGCTGTGTTGTCAGGCGGGATGGAGGACTGATGGCAGTAGGCCTTAATTTGGGACAGGTGACGATCTGTCAAGTCGCTGAAACTGATGAAAGAAATGATAATTAGTCAATTGTATGGAGTTTGTACCTAAAAAAACAGTAACTACCTTTTAAATGTGGTTATATAAATATAGCTAATAAAAGAATTTTTAATATATATTACAACTAAATTTCATACATCAAGAAAGTTTCTGAAGAAGAATTAAAGGTAAAAGTTAAAAGCTTCTCCAATGACCAAATTAAATATCACTTATAATTTTAAATTATTTATACTAAAATCTAAGAACCATATTATAAATTCTTACTGATATTTTAAGCAAATAATTTTAATCACTATAATTGAATATTCAGCCCATATTTTATTTTAATATTTACCACACCTGCAATAGCTAGCTACTCTATGGTTATAAATGGGGTTGTGACAATATGCTTTTAAAATCATAGATTTTAAGAATATCACAGACGAAATAAAATGGTATAAAATAATATTTACCACTGTTTTAGAACCATTCAATAGAGTTTAATTCCCTCCTAATATTTTCAGGATCTCTGATTTAAAAAGCATATAGTCACAACCCAATTTATTACACGAGCTGTTCGAGTAGGTACTCACCTGCAGCAGTACTCCAGACCCCAGAGTTTCCAAGTGTTGTCTGGGGTGATGAATATACTGTTGAGATTGATATTGTTGTGACTCACGCCAGCCTGAGGGGAAACAAAGGCAAAACTGTCATATATTCTCAAAAAGAATTATCTATGCAATTCAATTTTGTAGGGATTTGATGTCTGCCTTGGTCATATCGTTGACATCAAAATAAAATTGAATAGCTACAAGGGACTGGAATAAGCAGTCAGTAAAGAAAGTGGCTATTGATTAAGAAACTCTATTCCAAAATTAGATTAACTAATTTAGATTGGGGAGCAGTTTATAGTAGGTATAACAATTTAAAAAAAAATTATGAAAGTGGCTACAATATAAAATATTAAATACATTACATACAAAATGGTTAAGTAAGTCAATTTCTTTAAGTAGCTATTCGTGGGAAAAATATATCAATATCTGAAGCCATAAAATAATAATGTTAAGAAAAGCCACAATTCAGTTTTTAGAAGATTGCAATTTGCATATAAACTAAAATCTATTGAATCAGCAAATATTTTTCTCCAATTGACATATCATCATTCACTCCATACTTATTAACTAGCAATGAGAATTTGTTTTCAAAGTTATAAAAAATTGGAAAAAACTTTATTGGATGATAAAATTACAAAATAAGAAAACATTTAGTTATATTATTGATTTTGATTCAACTGATAAGTTAGTTTTTAGCTCTCACAGTGTCATGGAGGAATATGAGAGTGTTGATAAGTGATGACAATCCAGAGGTGAGTTGCAGTGGTGACAGACTCTGGTGACAAGTCTGCAGTGGTGAAGCTTCTTCTGTGATGACGAGGATCTCTCCACTTGGCAATTCATCCCCATGAATGTATTTCAACAGACCAGGATGTCTGTACACACGGCTTGCCTGGAAATGTTAATAAGACACAGAGTATAGAACTAGAGTTTATCTTATTCTTGACTAAAAAAAGATAGACAAGGAATTGAAAGAGGAATTTAAATTAAGCTAACCTGCAAGGCCTTCTGAATGTAAGGTTTCTTTTTAGAAGTGAGAGGATGTGTGGCTGAAAAAACAGTCACAGGCAGACCATTTAGTTCACCTTTATTCACAGTGAAATCATTGTACACCTGAAACATAGAAAGATTATGACATGAATGTCCGTCATGAAGTAGTGTGAAAAATATCATATTTCAAAATTTATTGAATCAGTCACATACCTGACTGGATTCTTTATCAATTTTGATTCCTTTTAGACCTGGCAAACTCTCCGAGTTCCCCATAATTAATACTTTAAAAGAATAAATTCTGTAATAAAAAATTAAAACAATTACATAGTAGAGTAATTCAATTGGCAAATTACATTTACATATTATGATATTAATGATATTAGGCATTAGCCTTCATGTATAGGAATAGCAAAGAGTATGTCAGTTAAAGACAATGGAGCAAGTAGAGATAACAGACCAGAAACGGACCAAGTAAAGTTAACGGACCAGAAATTAAGCTAGTAAAGTTAACGGACCAGAAATTAAGCTAGTAAAGTTAACGGACCAGAATTGAAGCTAGTAAACATAACGGACCAGAATTTAAACTAGTAAAATTAACGGACCCTGGTCCGTTGTCTTTACTTGCTCCAAGACAATTAATTGGCTTACATTTCTGCAAACTGCAAGCCAATTTTGAGCCAACTAGCACTAGCCTAGCAGTTTGTCACTGCAAGTCTGACATGGATGATATCATGATGGGAAGCTACCTTATGGCTTATTTTCTGTGGTTAGAAACTTAAGAGGCCACCCAATACCCATTTAAGATAAAGAGAGTATGTCAGTTAAAGCAAATTAATAAGCTTGCATTTCATTTTCATTTTTCTGTTTTTTTCTATTGGTCAAAACTCATGTCTAAATTCTAATTGGCTACAAAATTTTAATTAATTAATTCTCATGTTAATTTTGGCTTGAAAATTAAAATATGCAAAAGCCAAAAGGGAGTCAAAATGGCTTGGGCCTTTCCAGATTGTATTTGGTGGTAAATTCCAATAATATGTCAGCAGATATTCAATTTCTCTTATAAAAGAATTCCTGCAATGTCGGAGGATATTTAGCTATTAATTAATATATTACCATTAATTTTTGGAGGAGAAACTGAAAAAAACTGAAAAAATATTGGAGGGATAGAAAAATTGATGAAAAATGTTGGCAGCTATTTCTCAGATTGGCAGCTATTTCTCAGATTTTTGAGAAATCTCCAAGTAAAATAGTCTGGCTTAAAACTCTCCATTTGTCTCTCCAGTTCTCTTCAAAAATCACCTAATTTCTCTTCAAAATGATCAAATTATCATAAATTCTCTCCAAAATAAGATGGTCGCATAGGAGAAAATTAGATATTTCTCGCCATTTGCAATTGAAGGGCTCAAAATAACTGTCACAAACTAACAAAATCCACATCATTCAAACGCGCAACAATCGACTGATGGTTGCTCTATTAGATGTAATGATTAGATGCATAAACTAACAAAATCCATATCATTCAAAGGCGCAACAATCGACTGATGGTTGACTTATTAAATATAAAAAAAGTATTTAAAAGTAGTTCTCCAATAAAAAAAACAATTAATTAAATGCATAAACAAAGAAAACCTGTATCATTCGAACGCGCAGAAATCGATCGATGGTTGCGCTATCGATTGATATACGTTATAAAATGTGCCAATTTGATCATTTTGATGTACAAACTAAACAAAATCATATTTGAACGCACAAAAATCGATCGATGGTTGCGCTATCGATTGATATACGCGATCATATGTGCCAATTTGATGTACAAACTAAAAAAAATCTTATCATTCGAACGCGCAGAAATCGATCGATGGTTGCACTATCGATCGATGGCCGATATTGTCCAGTCTGCAAAATATGCATGAAGTTGTGAAGTTTATCCGGCGACTAAAGAGGCCTTGAAATTAGTCTCCTGAAAAATCTGACGACAATTTTCTAATTATTTCCTATATTTACATGTAATTATTGGAGATTATTTTGAAATTGTTGGCCATTTTGGAGAGGAATTTGAAAATCTTAGGAGAGAAATTGCATCAAGAATTGAACATCTCAAGACTGATTGTGCATGCTTCACAGACTGGGATATTGCAGATCACTTAAACACGCGTGACATTTACATTAAATTTGCTACAAACAGAATAAGAGATCCCTACAAAAATTTTACCAGTTTCTGCAGACTGGTGACCATGTTTCAGAGGCTGGAAAATTGTAAGCCAATTTTTGAGCCAAAATTTAACAAAAATTCTGAGTCAAGCCAATTTGGCTCATTTTATGGAGATTTCAAGCCAAAATTAACATGGGAACCCCGGAACTGTGGAACATAGGAATTAATTCAAAATTCTAAGCCAATTAGACATATCTGAGATTTGACCATTTGAAATCTAAGTCAATTAATTGGCTTTAACAGACACTGTAACATCACTAACATCATGGACTGCCAGGACAGTCAGTCTGCAGACTGGACTTCATGCATTTTTTGTAAAAGTGTAGACTGGCACAGCATCAGCAGCTCAGACAGGCTGATAATGCCCGAATGTCAGCCTGTGAATGCCAGCACAGCCAAGGTTCATAGACTATAACAGGTTAAACGAATAGAAATGGTACTTTCTACGAAATGTTACTAAGAGCTGAGTCTAAAAATTCTTTTTATGAAAACCTTTTCTTTCAAATAATTGACATTTTACATTGTTTATTTCTTATTTCATTATTGCAATAGCCCCAGTCTGCAGAATATGGGACATTTTTAATATTTTCTGTGCGAACAATCCTTAATTTCCACTAAATTTACATGTATTTTACAGAGAACAGAAGCCAAAATGGAGGATTTCTTGGAGAACACTTCACCAGTTCCTGCAATCTTGCAATAGCCCATTATGTTGTTTTTATTTTAGGCTTTTAGCTACAGTAATTAAAGCGGATTAAAATGTTGTCCAGTGCCCATTAATCAACGGACAACCACATGAATAGCAGTTAGCTTTTTGTTCTTTTAACAGTGGTAATAACCATTTCTTTGAAATATTATTTATACCATTCAATAGATTATTAAATTCTAAAGAATTCTATCCCTCACGCCCGAGTTTAATGATTTAATCTATCGTTTAAGAGATATTCAAGAAGAAAGACAGAAATTGTTCCTTCCATTGCTAATTGTCGTAGTGACTAGTGAATAGCAATTAGTTTTTGTTGGTTTTGCAGTGATAATAACCATTTCATTAAAATATTTTTTATACCATTCGATAGATTATTAAATTCTAAAGAATTCTATTCTGACTGACTGACTAGTGACTCACGCGCCAAGTAATAAAGCATGTCCAAACTCGCCATTTTAATGGAGAGCCAGTCTGCAGAATATGGAACATTTTTCCAAGACTCTCTGGCCTCTGCGGGAGTTTTTGATTGAATTTTTAGAAATTGGAGATCTCTGCGGGAGATCTTGAATTAACTCCTATGTTACCATTAATTTAGCTGCGGGAGATTCTGAATCTGCTACTGAGAGTCAGAGAGTAACTGTCTCTCAAATCCAGAGTGGAATAATAACTCATTTTAGATTGACTAGTAACTCTGTTAGGAATTTAGAATTAACAAAAATTACTCATTTTAACCCTAAAAATGCAGAAATCAGTAAATTATTTTATAAATTTCAACTCCGCAGTGAAAACTAATGTAAAATAAGTCATTCAAGCTTCACAATTGGGCTTGTTGTGATGAAAACATCACTGATGGGAATGCATGAAGCCAAGTAAAATAGTATGTCTCATAAACTCACCACTTTTCACCTCTCTCCAAAATTCAACAAATTCTCTCCAAAATGATCAAATTATCATTAATTCCCTCCAAAATAACATTGTAGCATAGGAGAAAAATAGATAAAACTCGCCATTTGCAATTGAAGGGCTCAAAATAACTGTCACAAACTCGCCATTGAAATGGCGAGTTTGGACATGCTTTATTACTTGGGCATGAACTTATGAAGTTAGTAGTAAGTTAGTAACTCTGTTAGAATTTATGTTTTCGGTTTTCCAGTCTGGTCTCAAATTAAAATCTCTGCGGGAGAAGAGACACATACTGCCCAAGTAAAATAGTATGTCTCTTAAACTCACCATTTGTCTATCCAGCTCTCTCCAAAATTCAACAAATTCTCTCCAAAATGATCAAATTTTGATAAATTCTCTCCAAAATAACATTGTAGCATAGGAGAAAAGTAGATAAAACTCGCCATTTGCATTTGAAGGGCTCAAAATAACTGTCAAAAACTCGCCATTAAAATGGCGAGTTTGGACATGCTTTATTACTTGGCATACTGCAGACTGGATGGAGAGTTTGTTACAGTTATTTTGAGCCCTTCAAATGCAAACGGCGAGTTTTATCTATTTTTCTCCTATGCTACAATGTTATTTATTTTGGAGAGAATTTATGAAAATTTGATCATTTTGGAGAGAATTTGTTGAATTTTGGAGAGAGCTGGAGAGACAAATGGTGAGTTTATGAGACATACTATTTTACTTGGCTCACGCGCAAGTTTAATCTACCGTTTAAGAGATATTCATTATTCAAGAATCAAGAACTTAAGAAGGAAGGCAGAAAATGTTGTTTTCTCAATGGCAATTTTTTCCCCATTCAATTAACCTGTTATAGTCCATGAACCTTGAGCACGGCAGCACTGATTTGTCTGACAGCCTGAGCACTGGGTGACTGTGACTGACTGGAGCAGAGGAGCACCAACAATTCGCGGAAATTAGAAAATAAAATAATACGATGTATTTTGCAACAATTTTGTTGTTTATATTTAATGAAATAGTATCCATAACATGAATTTTAACCTTCTAAATTTATATTTATATACCCATGACAGCTAATACACTTGTTTCATAGTTGTTTGTGAGGAACTTCACACATGAACTCGATGATTCGTCTTCGGAACCTCGGCTTGGAAGTTTGGAACCGAACATTACTAACAGCCGGAAAATCTGAGGTTTGAGCTTGACGCGTCATGGTTCAAAGTTACTTATGTAGTCTATTTCTTATTAGGGTCTAGTAAGATATTTAAAGGGGCAGTAGCGCCATCCCTGCAGATGCGGTGAGCTTTGGACTTATAAACAAATTATTATATTTATATATTTCACGGTCCCTGGTCAACGTCTGTAAACGTTGGCAAAGTATAAAGGCACGATCGGGAATTGGCAAGCCAGTGCTATTACACACTAGGCAAATGTATGGTAAACTACACTGGACCAACGGTTGACAAACAAAGCTGGCGCAATGAAGGGAAATATTGGTAAACCAAACCGGCGATTTTTTGATTTAATAAATATACACCAGTATATTTATTATACTGGTATACCTGATCTATTTGGCAGTTGTCGCCTGAATATCAGAGAGGTTAGGTCCAACTAGACATTTTAATAGCCTCAATTATGTATATATTTCAAATCATAAACCATTTTTGGCAATTTAGTATAAATGGGCTTGTTATCCTTTCAATTATTACATTAAACCTTTATTTAATTCATGCATAAAAATGAGCCTGACCGCTAGTTAAATTATAAAAAGTTATTTTTCGGTTTGAAATAATTATTTAATTTGTAAATTAAACTTTCTCTTCAATTTTAAATTAAAATATTATTATTCATTTTATTTGGTTAAAGGTCCCCCTCCAAGCAAATATTTTTATTGCTTTATTCAACGAGGCTAATGTTTCTTATCATTTTTCTTAAACCGCATCGAATTTGGTAGCATATTTTTAATTTTATATGCTTTTAAATATTTCTATAATCAAAACCCTACAAAACCTATTTTACTTCCGACTTACTAATTTAAGACATTTTCAGCCTGAAGAAAAAGAATGTACACCATTTGTTTTGATTGTCAATTATAAGTATTAGGTTTAATAAATCCGTTCAATATTCGTGTAAAGGTAAAAAATTGAATAAACTTATAATAGAAACGTTTATATAGCTACTTTAGGAAACAATTAATATCTAAAATAATTTAAATAAAGGCCAAAAACTCATGGTTTGTTTATAAAATTCAAATTCAAAACAAAGAGTGTACAATATTCTTCTTGAGCCTCAGATTAGTGATTCGCTCAATTAATGCTCACAGAGTATTAAAAAACTTTAAAAACAAATTATAAAATATATACCTATACTGAACCGAATTGTAGGCGGTTTGCAGAATAATGGTCGTAGACCTCAGTTCTATAATATTATGTTATAAACTCATTTTTCCCCGGAGCCTGGAGAGGACCATTAAATTAGTTTAGTCAAAATAATATAGATTTGAGTTTGACCCAGGTAACATTGAGATAGTCCCGGAATATTCCCTCGATATCGATATATTCCCTCATTATCCGCTATCGTAAATTGATATCGAGGGAATATTCAAGGGATTAGTGAAAATGAGTTGATCCCCTAATGATATCGAAGGAATATTCCAGGGATTAGTGAAAATTAGTTGATCCCCTAAAAATATCGAGGGAATATTCCAGGAATTAGTGAAAATTAGTTGATCCGCTAAAAATATCGAGGGAATATTCCAGAAATTAGTAAAAATCAGTTGATCCCCTAACGAAATCGAGGGAATATCCTAGGAATTAGTGAAAATTAGTTGCCCTAATGATATCGAGGGATTATTCCAGGAATTAGTGAAAATTAGTTGATCTATATTTATATCGAGGGAATATTACAAGAATAAGTGAAAATTAGTTGATTCCTATCGATATCGAGGGAATATTCCAGGAATTACTGAAAGTTAGTTGATCTCCTAACGATATCGAGGGAATATTCCAGGGATTAGTGAAATTAGTTGAACCCCTAACGATATCGAGAGAATATTCCAGGAATTAGTGATAATTAGGTGATCCCAAACGATATCGAGGGAATATTCCAAGGATTAGTAAAACTTACTTCACCCATTAACGATATCGAGGAAATATTCCAGGAATAAATGAAGATTAGTTGATCCCCTAATGATATCAAGGGAGTATTCCAAAAATTAATGAAAACTAGTTGATCCCTTTTCGATATCAAGGGAATATTCCAGGAATTAGTTAAAATTAGTTGATTCCCTATCGATATTAGGGAATATTCCATGAATTACTGAAAATTATTTGATTCCCTAACAATATTGAGGGAATATTCCAGGAATTAGTGAAAAATAGTTGAATCCCTTAATATTATAAAAGAAATGAATATAAAAGAAAAAGAAAAGAAATAACCAATGAAGTATGAAACTTTATATTTATCGATAACCTAAAGATAAACTTGAGTTATCATATTGGATAAAGTTAATTAAAAATCCCACTGCTACTGTGTCCAGGATGGTCAAGTGGTTAGCGTCGCAAGCAGAAGTCAACAAGGTGCTGGTTCGAGACCCGGAAACATCACTTCATTTCTTTCTCCATTTCTTTCCATTTAATTTGTATAAAATAAAATGTTTCATTCAATTGATTCATCTAAAGTCACACGTACAAATGCAGTATATGCTAGGAAATATTAATTTTGGTATTTTTCCTCTATTCTAGATATCCAGGGAATATTCCCATTTGATCCCATCGATATTGAGGGAATATCCCCTCACTATCCCAATTTTATTCCCTTGTTATCGAGGGAATAATAATTTCGGTATTCGTTGCCCTTCCCTTGTAATCGAGGGAATATTCCAGGGATAATATATTTAAATCCCATCATTATTCCCTCGATATCATTTGGGGATATCCCCATATCGCATAAACGTCAAAATATGGCATCCCCTCGATAACACTGGGGATATCGAGGGAATAATCCCAAGGAATTTCCCCGGAATATCTCGGGGATAATTATTTGTTACCTGGGGAGTAGGTAACTGTTAAGTACATTGTTTCCCCCAGATTTTGATATAAAAGATGTATATATTTATATGACGGTTACTGCATTGTTAGAAGTAACTATTGTCTTCACGTGTTCTGTCTGCATAGCGTACGTAATTTGATACATAGTAATATTGATTTGATACACCTCTAATATAAAAATAACACTGACCGTAGATCGGCAACATTATGCAATAATAACAGGCTTATAATTCATTAAAGGGTCTTCCAAGCAAGAATTTTTATTGCCTTAGGCCACGTTCACACTGCAAGCGGAGCAGAGCGGCGCGCTCGAAAAATTAATGTATATTTGACGCTAGCAGCACCGCTAGCGTCAAATATACATTAAATTTCGAGCGTTCCGCTCTGCTCCGCTTGCAGTGTGAACGTGGCCTTATTCAACGAGGCTAATGTTTCTTATCATTTTACTGCAAACTGCATCGAATTTGGTAGCATATTTTTAATATTATATCATTTTAAATATTTTTATAATCAAAACTCTACAAAATCTATTTTATTATGAGGTTATTTAAACTCAACGTTGAAGGTTTTATCAGGTTTCAAGCTTTCGAATAGAAAGATTTCTATTCATCATCAAGAGAAGATGGAAAACCTCGACCTGACAATGAATTTTATGACCAATGGTTGTATGTTGGATACCGTCTTTCTATTTCAGCTATCTATCTTTTTGTTTATTATTATTAATTAATCTATTAAAAATCGAAATATGGAACCAAAATTAGAAAATTTGATACTACCTATAGCTACTGTTGACAAAATTCATTCCCTAGAAAAATTCTACTTTCTTTATATATATGTAACAGTTATAGAGGAGCGATAAAAAACGGTCAACCTCTATAACTATATGTCTAGTTCTTTCTGTTCATTTTTCTGCACCTTATTAATATTATCATTATTATTTTTTATTATATAT
Organism: Caprella mutica; assembly: GCA_947561585.1. Lineage (NCBI taxonomy): Eukaryota > Metazoa > Arthropoda > Malacostraca > Amphipoda > Caprellidae > Caprella > Caprella mutica. The sequence goes on from CANNZV010000585.1 coordinate 75,468, forward strand.
ATATTTTTTATTATTATTACTATAGTTTCTATGTGTGTTACACACATGGTAACAACAAATCGTTTATACGTGGTTATACTGTTCTGGGCCGGTGAACATCCGTGAGGTGGCCCATTACACCGAGACCGGCATCACAGCTTTGACCCAGAGTTTCGTTCTGAATTGGCCGGTATATTGTAGAGTTTTGATTATAAAAATCTTTAAAAGCATATAAAATTAAAAATATGCTATCAAATTTTATGGGGGTTTACAGTAAAATGATAAGAAACATTAGCCTCGTTGATTAAAGCAATAAAAAAAATTGCTTGGAGGGGACCTTTAACACGTTCCCCTCGTCAGCTCATTTGCCATCAAATCCGCTATTGCGTTACACTTTTTTGGATGCATTAGCCAGTGTGCAGCTTGTTAGCGTTTAGAAAGGAGGTGAGTGTGCTGTCATATATCATTACAGTAATTTGAAACAACAACAAAAAAAAAAAAAAAAAAAACTTGTGGTACATATATAGTACAATACGCAAATAGAAGAAACTTGTTTTAAAGTATATTGCGTACTGTACCATGTGTACCATCTGTTTTATTTGCTTATCTCGCGATGACTACTGTGTTCTTATATTTTTTATTGCCTTACGTGATATAAACTAGTATATAAGCCAGTAATTCTTTGTCCATTGGTTTCAACATCATGGAAGCTGGGTCGCTTCACGGATAACAACGAAACACAAGTAAAATGGTCCATTTTCCCTCGCAAGAATATATCACTGATCTTCTTCCCGAGAAAGATGATTAAAATGAATTTGAAAGTGATTCTTAGGGGGTGAAATTTTTGCAAGAACCTCTAGTACTAGAATCTAGTGATTCTGATGATGATTTTGGTGAGGATACATCTAATACAATCTCTGCGAATACTATTTTATCCTGAGATGATGCCCCAAAAAACATGGATGAAGAAAATGAATGGCAATCAGTGACTGCAAGAGATCGTCTATTCTCCTTCTTAGGAAATGAACAATTGTTGGTTTATTTTGTAAAATATTGTTTATTTTGTAGAAATATTGTTTATTTTGTAAAAATTTATGTTCATATCGTAATCATCATTCTGTTTTGTTCTCTGAGTATCGTTCATATTTCATTAATTTTGAGGAAAATATATTTTTATACTTCAGGAATTCTTCAAATGTTTCGTTTTTTATCGATTTTTTTTTCCTAATATAGAGGATGAATATATTTGTACTATTGGAAATAACTAAATTGAATAGTTAGTTTCGTTATCTAAGAATTTTTGGATATCTTTGTAATTGTAGCAAAAAATAAATTTTTAATTTAGAAAATGTTTTAAGACAACTATATCATTATATGTAATTTGATTTGATAGATAAATCTTACATTTTTTGAATCATCTGAAATCTATTTATATAATCAAATAATCAAATAATCAAATGAACCTAAGTTTTCATGTTTTTTTCATTTGTTTAGATGTATGTAAATTTGCTGGCTTGGGCCACATATGTACCAATACGCAATTGGAGATAGTACCTCATGGTACACATATGGTACAATACGCGGGGAACGTGTTAACATGAAAAACAGCTACAATTTTGCAAGGATTAGGTATTTGTATAAGTAAATAGTCTATAAGAGTTGTACGTTAATCACTAGATTACAGCGTAGTCCTGAGTTATTATTCATATTTTCTAGTTTTAATTTCGCTGAATATGTAAACGGGACTGAAAAGACAGTCAGCTACTTTGAATTTTATTGAGCCTCATTCCGATATTTAGGGAAAGTAGACGCCTGGATAACTGGGCCATTTTTTCGAATGGTGTATCTCTTATGGAAACTTTATTTGGAAATTTGTTTTAATATTCATTTTCTCTAATTTGTTAGAAACTAGGAATCAATGCTTAGGTATATACCATATATTTATATTAATTGTTTTGTGAACAATCTTGAATAATTGCTTCAATAACCTGTTTGGCGCCGCCGCGTTTGCTGCTGTCTGTTGGCCACTGGCCCACTGGCAACTCACTAGACGCCAGTCTTGTGTGAAAAAATCTGTCTCCAAGATTTTTGTTTTGAGGACAGTTTGTCTCCAAAGATAAAAAAAATCTCAAATCTGTCTCCTAAATGACCAGAATTCTGCATAATGTCTCCAAACTCGGAAAATTCCAATAAATAGGGTCACGCAGGTAAATTGCGGCCCTTTAATTTTTAATTGCGGCCCTATCAAGAGAATCTCTAAAACATTCTGAACCGAAATTACATTAAAATGTTGCATAGCATCAAAAGAAGCACAGTGCATGTTATAATTTATTAATTTAAGTTTTTAACGTGTGTTTTGAATGTATGATGTTTCTGTTGTAAGAGGCCGCAGTTAGTCAGTGTGCCGCAATTTACCTGCGTGACCCTACCTACATGTAAACCTCCGAATTAATTACTAATTAGGAAAGTTCAGTCTGCAGAATATGGGATATTTTTAACATTTTCTGTGCCAACAATCCTTAATTCCTCCTATATTTACATGTATTTTTTTAAATAGGTAGGTTACCGTAGGTAGAGGATTTCTTGCCAGACTGGAAAACAAAAATTCCAACAGAGTTACTCCTAACTTCATGCATTCCCATTAGTGATGCTTATCATCACAACAAGCCCAATTGTGAAGCATAAATGACTTATTTTACATTAGTTTTCACTGCAGAGTTGAAATTTATAAAATAATTTACTGAATTCTGCATTTTTTAGGGTTAAAATGAGCAATTTTTGTTCATTCTAAATTCCTAACAGAGTTACCAGTCAATCTGAAATGAGTTATTATTCCACTCTGGATTTCTTGGAGAATTATCCGAGAATACTAAATACTTTACCCAGTCTGCAGAAACTGGTAAAGTGTTCGTAGAGATCTCTTATTTTGTTCGTAGCAAAATTAATGTAAATATAGGGATTAATTCAAAAGTGTTCGTAGCAAAATTAATGTAAATATAGGAATTAATTCAAAATTGTTCGGAGAGAATATCCCAAATATCTCACATATTCTGCAGACTGGTACTTTACCAGTTCCTGCAGTCTGCGTCTGGAGGAAAGTATCCTGTATGATTGTATCTCCAAGATGGCAAGATCTTTTAAAGATATATAATATATTTACCCTCAAAATTTGTCTCCAAAGATTTTTGAATTTCTCTCCAAATTTCCAAAATAGCCAAAAATCTCAAAATAGTCTCCATTAATAAATTTCTTTTGCAGACTGGTGGGGCTGCGACATGGACTTGCTTTGCAGACTGGTGGGGCTGCGACATGGACTCGCTTTGCAGACTGGGTTGCCAACTTGCCACTATAATTTTGATCGTGATTCATGAGTCATGACAAATGTAAATGTAATAGCCTATAGGTATATTTTACTGATTTTTTCTTTTCTCCATTCAGTTATATTGTGACAGGGGCCAGGGCCCCATGGTTCAAACGTCATTGTTGAGGCTCGTTATCATATAATGGTTTTTAATGATATATATGTGGATGATTGGAAGGGCAATGAGATGATTGGATGGTTGAAGTATATTGATGATATATACAAGTTGGGCAGTATGAGATGCACCAAGTAATAAAGCATGTCCAAACTCGCCATTTTAATGGTGAGTTTGTGACAGTTATTTTGAGCCTTTCAATTGCAAATGGCGAGTTTTATCTATTTTTCTCCTATGCTACAATGTTATTTTGGAGAGAATTAATGATAATTTGATCATTTTGGAGAGAATTTGTTGAATTTTGGAGAGAGCTGGAGAGACAAATGGAGAGTTTATGGGACATACTATTTTACTTGGGAGATGCAATGAGATACAAGAGTTCAGTATAATAAGAAGAGAGAAAAGCCAGTACAATGAGAAGCCAGGCTGCAATACAAATAAAACATATCAATAGAATATTAATCAATATAACCTACTTAATCATAGTACATTATTAAATAAACACATACCCTGGCTCTATTAGTAGTATTAGATTAATACCATCGTTTCTCTCAATCATGAACTGTCAATCAATAGAATTAAATATACCTTGTAAATATTATCTGTAAATATATTATCAACATAAACATTAGAAAACATAAATATATATAATTCACCTAACTCTTATTTACAATTAAATGCTCAATATACCCCATTACAACATGACTTGCATCATTTAACGGTGTCTGCACGGACTGTAGCCAGTCTGAAAAGTAAAGCAGGATTTGAGGGTTAATCCTGCGCCCAATTCCTTAGTCCTATTTAATTCTTATGTTCTCATGTTATTTTCTGCGCCCAAATCTCAATTTCTACAAAAGATTCTGGGTCTCTGATACAAACTCAAATAAATAATAATTATATCGTTTTTTCTTATTTCTCATGAAAAAAGTAGGAGGAGCTTAGCAAAAAGTCTTGTGGAAACTGGAAATACTTAAAAACCGTACGGCTGCTACGTGTGTACGGCCACTAAGGTGTAAAAGTTTCATTCTCACAAATGTGAATATGATAGGTATCTAAATAATCTAATAATATATTGAAACTGTTTCAGAATTCAGATTTCTATATAATACATTCAAAATGGTGTACCTTCATTTTCCAATCCATCACACTGAAGAAGAACAAAT